>JAJIBD010032069.1:0-121604 GCA_021461705.1 Cryptotis parvus | reverse complement strand
ACACTGGTGGTGGGAATGGGGCACTGGTGGAGGGATGGGTGCTAGAATATTAAATTACCAAGAACCAATTATGAACACCTTTGTAATTGTATGTTTCACTGTGGCATAATAAAAAAATTTAAAAAATGTGTATCTCACAGTGTTATAATAAAATTATAAAAAGAGAGTTTTCTACCCATTTTTTTTTCACCCAATGTATATTTCTCTTCAGAATTTCTTGTGCAGCTTTCTTCTCAGTTTTCTCCTCAGAAAACTACGTGTATGTGTATATATATGTATATGTATATGCATACCATTATGTTGTTTACTACATACATCTTATCTAGTATGTATACATATATCCCAAAGGACTCAGATACATGGAGCAGAGCTGCTATTAGCTCTCCCCTATGCTCAGCTGATCATGAGGCACCCAGAGGGAAGATAGGTTCTAACCCTGGCCCATCATCCCAATAGAGCCTCTCAAGAAACCAGAGGAACCCCTACACCATGAGGGCAGTCATTTTCAACATCGGACTCCACAGCTAGTCAGGAGATCCACCAAAGAGCAAAACCAATCTCTTCCCGGTTCATCAGTAAATGCACGAGATGAGAGTCTACTACTGAGACTATACCACTCGCATGGCAGAGCCTGGAAAGCTACCCGTGTAGTGTTTGATATGTCAAAAATCAGTAACAATTATAGACCTCATTCCCATGACCTGAAGGAATGGTTTGAGGCTCTTTGTGTTCCTGAAGCAAGCTGATACCCTTTGGGCTACACTGGCACGTGACAGGATATATGGAGATGTTACTGGTGCTCGAGCAAATCGATGAACAATGGGAAGACAAGTGACAAGTGATCCTCAGAAATCACTTTCAGGATTTCAGGGGTTTTGCTTAGATTCTTTACAGCCAATGCACATTTATCTTCACAATAAGATATTTAGATAATTTTCTTCTCAGATGCATTACACCCTTAGACTTTTCCCCCCTTAAGACTTTCTCTTCAGAGAAATACCTTAGATTGTTTACACAAGATAGACTACAGGATTTTCTCCACAGTGAGATTTTTTCTTCAAGTTCTTTACCAAATCAATTTTTAGCCTTAGTATTTCTCTGAGCATTTTTGCCTTTGGTTCTTTATATCCACCAGTCATATTTTCCTCCTTTGAAATGTTACTCAGAGAGTTTTCTCCTCAAATACTTATCACCCAATGATAATTTATTCTTAGAAATTGCTCCTTAGAGAGTTTTTTCTTCCCAGTTTTTTCAGAAAAAATATTGCTAAGACTTTTCACCTTAATTGTCTTACACTCAAGAACAATTTCTTCTCAGAACTTGAATGTTATCTCCTTATGTTCTTTACACTCACTAGATCTTTCTATTCATAATTTGATCCTCAGGCAGTTTTCTCTTCAGATTCTTTATAGCTAGTAGACTTCTTTTTAGATTATTCCCTTAGAAAGATTTCTCTAAAGGTTTTATTTTAAATAATAAACAACTTTTTTCCTCATTATTTTCCCTAAGGGATTTTTCTATTCAAATTGTTTATATCCAGTAAACATTTTCCCATAGGAAACTCCTCAGTTTCTCTTAGTACCTATTACACTTCTTTTTCTCAATCCTCTCAATCATCCTCAGAGAGATTCTGTTCACATTCAATAAAATCTCAGGATTTATTCCTAAAAGTTTTATCCTTATATAAATTCTTTATACCCCATAGAATTTTTATTTCAGAATTTTATCTTTAAAGGGTTTTCTCTTCATGAGGAGCCAGAACAGTAGTACAGCAGGTAGGGTGTTTGCCTTGCATGCGGCCGATTTGGACTGGATCCCAGGCATCCCAGATGGTCCTCCAAGGCTTGCCAGGAGTAATTCCTGAGCACAGAGCTAGGAGTAATCCCAGAGCATTACTAGGGATGGCTAAAAAAAACCCGAAAAGCAATACAAAAAGTATTCTCTTAGGGTTAGGATGTGACTCGGTGCAGAGTACCTAACTTGCATGTGTGAGACACCTGGGATTCAAATGAATGAAGAAATAAAAATTTTCTCTTTAGGTTATTTACATCCAACCTGCATTTCTTCTCAGAAATTTATTTCAGAGGGTTTTAGTGATTTTTTTTAGCAGCTGAACATTTTCTCAGAAATAGGGTTTCTTCATCATTTCCTGAAGAAAATTTTCTCTTCACGTTCTTTACACCGCCTTGCAGAAGCCCCAGCAGCCACGCCCACATCCCAAAGGCTCTGGCATATAAATGACCCAGCTTCACATCTTCACGACTATCTCAAGAAGCACCAGGCTATTAAAAAAAAAAACTGTCCCACTTTTACAGCTCCTAGAGTGGCCCATGTATAGTGAGCAGTACCTCCAATCGTCACAATACTGACAGTCTAATAGGACCAAATCATATGGGAAAATCACATAGAAACCCACTAAGATCAATAAGCAAAAACAATATCACAGGATGCTCAACTAGCAACAAACAGCTCAGTAAATCCTCAGATAAGAAATGAATTTAATAACACTTTTGTGAGATATAACAATATTCGTGACTTTTCTTTTACTGAACAATCTTTTTTTTTTTTTTTGCTTTTTTGGGTCACACCCGGCAATGCTCAGGGGTTTCTCCTGGCTCTGCACTCAGGAATTACTCCTGGTGGTGCTTGGGGGACCATATGGGATATGGGGATTGAACCCGGGTCAGCTATATGCAAGGCAAACACCTTCCCACTGTACTATTGCTCCAGCCCCCAAAATGAATTTTTTTTGTGCCTGCTAAGGAGACAGACTGGTGTGGGTGGTGGGAAACTTGGGACAATGGTGGAGGGAAGGTTACAACTGGTGCTGGGATTGGTGTTGGAACCCTGAATGCCCTAAACAAATGTATTATGAACAACTTTTAAAACCACAGCATTTAAATAAAATTAGAAAGAAAAGAATTTACTCCTCAAAGTTTTCTCTTTAATTTCTTTCCATCCAATATATATTTCTCAGGATTTGTTCCTCACATAATTTTCTCCTTGGGTTCCTTATGTCCAGTATCTCTTGCTTCAGCTCCTCAAATTTACTCCTCAAACTCAGGGTTATTTAACTTAAAATTTAACTCAAATTTTAATGCCCAATAAACATTTTCCCCCAGAATTTGTTTCTGAAATGGTTTCTCTTCCAGTTATTTGTATAAGAGATGCTTCCCCCCCCCCCCTAAAAATTTGCTCCTCGGAGCTTTTTCTTAAAGTTCTTCATACCAAATAGGCAATTTTTTCTCAAAATTTTCTGCTTGGAGAGTTGTCTACTCAGATTTTCTCCTTGGGTTCTTTATATCCAAATGACCCCTTGCTCAGAATTCTCTCCTTTAGGGTTTTCTCACTTTTAACACCCAATAGACATATTTATGAAGAATTTGCTCCTGAGAAGGTTCACTCCACAGGTTCTTAAACCCAAAAGGTACTTTCCCTCAGAATTTGCTACTCAGAAATATTTTTTCAGAATATTTCAGTTCCAAGATATTTTTCTCCCAGAATTTGCTCCTTCGGGGTTTTCTCCTCAGTTTACTTACACCCAATAGACATTTTTACTTCAGAATGTTCTCTTCAGAGAGTTATTTTCTCAAATATTTACTACCAGTAAAATTTTTCTTTACGGCCAAAGTGATGGTACAGTGAGCAGGGTACTTGCCTTACTTGCAGCTGACCCATGTCCAATCCCCAACGCCATATATAGTTAGCTGAACTTCACTAAAAATAATTACTGACTACAGAGCCAGGAGTAAGCCCTAAACACAGCTGGTATGACTCTAAAACAAAGAAAAAAAAATCTTTTTTTTTCCAGAATAAGTTTCTGGACCCCTCTCAGAGAGCCCGACAAGCTACTGAGAGTATAACGCCCGCAGGGCAGAGCGTGGCAAGCTGTCCGATGCTTATTCGATATGCCAAAACTAGTAATAAAAATGTTTATTGGAAATGTTACTGGCACCCGCTCGAGCAAATCGATGAATAACGGGTTGTTAAGTGATCAAGTGATCAAGTGAGTAAGTTTCTGGAAATTAGGAATTATTTTTCTCTTCAACTTTATTGCCCAATCATTGACATTTTGCTCAGAATTTTCCCAGTAGACATATTTCTTCAGAATTTACTCCTGGAAAGTATGCTCATGCTCTTAGAGCAATTTTTTTTTCTTTGAAACATGCTTCTCAGGGAGTCATCTCCTTTATTTTTTACCCCTAATTAAATTTTTTCCTCAACAGAAGCTTTTCCTAGTGTTCTTATGACCCATGAACACTCTCCTTCAGATTTTGCTTCCCAGAAGTTTTATTCCTTAGATTCTTTGTGCTCCCTAAGACTTAATTCTTTAGAATGTTCTCCCTGGGGTTTTCTCCTCAGGTTCTTTGCACCCAATATACATTCTCCTCAGAATTTGCTCCTAGGCAAGTATCTCCTCTAATCCTTTACATTCTTTAGAATTTACTTCTCTGAAGTTTTTGCCTTTGTTTCTTTAAACTTAAAAAAAAAAATTCCCTCAGTATTTGCTTCTCAATATTTTCTCAGGTTTTTACTACCAGCAGTCATTTTCTACAGATTTGCTCCTGAGATGTTTTCTCTCCTCAGTTATTTACAATAATGGACATTTTTTTTCTCGGATTTTGCTCATCTGAGATCTTCCTCCTCAGATTCTTTACACTCAAACATGTTTCTGTAAGAATACGCTCTTCCAAAACTTTTCACCTCAGATTTTACTTACCTCCAAAATCATTCCTTAGATATTTTCCTTCTCAGTTTTTTATTCTCAGTAGCTATTTTTCTACTAAGAAAAAGCATTGCCGGGCTTTGTTACATATTCTTTATATCCAATGGATATTTCCTCCCACTCCAACCCCCAGATTTTGCTCCAGTGAGTATTTTTGCCTCACTTTTAAACATCTGGTAATGATTTTTTTTCAAAATTTGCTCCTGATGTGTTTTATTCTTCAAGTTCTTTACACCCAATGCATATTTCCCTCCAGAATTTCTCCTCAGAGTTCTCTATTAGGTTCTTGATATCTCAGGTTCTTGATATCTATTCAGGTTCTTGATATCTTGATAAGGTAGATTATCTTTTTTTTTTTTTTTTTTTTGCTTTTTGGGTCACACCCGGCAATGCTCAGGGGTCACTCCTGGCTCTGCACTCAGGAATTACTCCTGGCGGTGCTCGGGGGCCAGATGGGATGCCGGGATCGAACCCAGGCCGGCATGGGCCGGCGCGTGCAAGGCAAACACCCTACCCGCTGGGCTATCGCTCCGCCCGATAAGGTAGATTATCTTACCTCAGAATTTGCTTCCCAGTTAGCTTTCCCCTTAAAGTATTTAAACTCAAAATACATTTTTCCTCACAATTGCTCCTCAGAGAGCTTTCTCTTCTTTACTTACACCCAACAGGTATTTTTCTCAGAATTTGTTCTCCAGAGATTACATCCTCAGGCCTTTTCTAACAGTATACTTTCCTCAAAACTTCTCCTAAAATATTCTCTCCTCTGAATACCTAATTGACATTTTTCTTCAGAGTTCACACTTTAGAAAGCTTTTTTACCAAAGGTTCTTTGTACCCAATAGTCATTTCTCCCCTCAGAATTGTGCCTGAGTTTTTCCTTTAAATATTTTCTACCTAATAAATACTTTTCCCCTGTATTTATTTCTCAAAGATGTTTCTCTATGGGTTCTTCATACTCAGTAGCATTTTATTCTCATAATTTGTTCCTCAAAGAGTTTTCTTCTCAGATGCTCTACATCCTTAGACATTTCCCTCCATATTTGCTCCTCAAAGTGTGTTTTCTGGCCTGGAGTTAGTATAGGTGTTAAGGGGCATGGCTACCCCAAGTTCAGTCCCTGGAATCACATATGGTTTTCCCAGCACTGCCAGAAGTGATCAGAGCCAGGAGTAGCCCAGAACACACCTGGTGTGGCTCCAAAACAAACAAGCAGAAAGGTGTTTTCCGCTTTTTTTTTTTTTACCTCCAAAACACTTTTCTCATCAATTTTTCTGCACAAAGATTATCCTATTTAAGTTCTTTACACCCTGGAGAAATTTTCTCCACAATTTGTACAATTCTGGTTTCCCCAGGTATTTTACAATCAGAAGACTGCTCTCAGATTTTCCTTAGCAAAGCTTTCTCTTCTGAGGGGCTTTACACCACTACTCCCTTCAGCTTCAGATTTTTTCCTAAGAGATTCTCCTCAGAATCTTAATTGTCTTTTCTTACTTTTTACCTTACAACGTTCTGTTTTAGGGTTGGGGAGATAGTACAACCCTTTGTTTGCCTTTGCACATGACTCACACAGGTTTGATCCCAGCATCCCATATAGTTCCCCCTAACACTGCCAGGAATGATCCCTGAGCAAAGAGCCAGGAGTAAGCCCTGAGCATTGCCAGGTGTGCCTCAAAACAACAAAAAGGTTTGTTTAAAATAGAGAATCTAAGGACTGGGAGATAATACAAGAGATAGGTGACATGCCTAGCATGTCTGACCTAGGTTCAATCTCCTACATGGTCCTTCAAGCTTTTCTAGGTGCAATACTGCAGGCCCCTGAGCACTGCTAGGGTAGCCCAGATAAGCCTCAAATCACAGAGGCTGAGTAGCACTGCATCCCGGGACTTACTTCCATTGAACTGCTGCCAGATTGGCCAAGAATCACCAGAGGGGACTATGAGCCTTCAAAGTACACTTGGAAGATACACAAGAGATTCCTAAGAGATTCTCCTCAGAATCTTAATTGCCTTCTCTTATTTTTTTACCTTACAAAGTTCTGTTTTAGGGTTGGGGAGATAGTACAACCCTTTGTTTGCCTTTGCACATGACTCACACAGGTTTGATCCCAGCATCTCATATAGTTCCCCTAACACTGCCAGGAATGATCCTGAGCAAAGAGCCAGGAGTAAGCCCTGAGCGCTGCACACACACACACACACACACACACACACACACACACCAACAAAATAAATAAAATATAGGAACTAAATAGTCAGGGTCACACATTTTACTGTTTTTTATTGTGGAAGTGATTGCATAATTAAATAATTAAATTTTATGCAAAAATGAAAGGTTTTGCTGTGTATCTTACCTTAAAATATATGTAAATGCACTCATCATGAAAGATTACCCAGCTGAATGTTGAATCCATGCTAGTATTTTTAATTACTCATATTTTATTTTGATACAGAATTGCAGAATTAGTATTACCATTGTTAGGCTGCCTCGACTTACAGAAGGCAGACAGAAGGCATAAAGAGATTTATTGGGACAGTAAAGAAAGAAATTCATTAGGACAGAAAGGAGCACAGTGCTGAGGGCTGAGGGTTCTTAAGCCTTAGAGACCTAGAACCCCAAGCCACTGAAGCCTTTGCATTTTATACACTCTGAGGTTACATAAGCAGGATGAGATTTTGCTTTCTTTCTCTTATCTAAGCCAAAGCAAACTGAGCAGTTAGATCCATCTGGCTTTCTTTTTTTTTTTTTTTGCTTTTTGGGTACCCGGCATGCTCGGGGTTGTCTGGCTCTGCACTCAGGAATTACTCCTGGCGGGTGCTCGGGGGGACCATATGGGGATGCCGGGAATCGAACCCAGGCTGGCATAGGCCGGCGCGTGCAAGGCAAGCCCTCCCGCTGGGCTTCGCTCCGCCCTCCTCTGGCTTTCTGACCTTCTAGTTTTCAAAATATCGAGCCACAGGGTCAGGTGCAAACCTCAAAACAGCTGTGAAGACATCTCATCACTCACGTCCTTCTTGCTCCAAATTCCAGTAACATCCTCTTATCTGTGGCCTGATGTCTGGGCACTTACGTTAATGCTCTTGGGTCTGCCATGTTTTTCCTAAACTCGTGATCCTGGGCACAAAGTGGAGTTTAGTGCTTCAAGATGGAGTCATAGTGGTTCTGCCCCACCTTTCACTATTGTATTTCTGGCACTTATTTCACTATTGATTTATCTTCTCATGTTTACCTGAGTACAAATATTCAATGCTCAGAACAAGCCAAACAGGTTACATATGGACTTAGGGTCATAGGGGCTTACCTAGGCTATCACTTCCACATGTGACCACTGGTCCATGTTTCAGATATGAAGATTTTTTCAAGATGAGACCAAGAGTTGTATATTTTATTATTGTTCTTAACTTTTACAGTTGGGCCACTAACTCAACTCTTCACACTGCGACACCATTTGGGACCTCAGCTCTAAATACTCTGTCTCATTCTTTTTATCCTCACTTGCCTATTTCCTTACCATCACTTCAGAGAATTTCCCACCCTACTTCCTACATCATTGTGTTAAGACATGCTTTGTTTCTGATTATTCACCTGCCCTGCAGAACAGGAAGAAGACAGCATCTACAGCAAAAAGTGGGAGGCATCCCATGGCTCCTTGCCTAAAGCAGGGCGTCCCAAACCTGCAGCCATTGTCTTCTCTGAGGTCAATGACCCAAGACTGAGCCATAATCTAAAGCTGAGAATTAGAAACACAGAGTTTCTAAGAATCTCATCTTAGAAAGACTTAGAATCATTGACTCTGACCTTGCAGTGGGGGAAAGGGAGGCTTCTCTCCCTCCGTATTTCTGTCAGTGTGTCACAGGAAACTCAGAGTCAGTCTGGTCCTTACTGTAGGGGTTGCTCTCTCTGCTGCTGCTGTTTCCCTCTATGTCACAGGGTTGACATGACTATAACATACCTTCAAAATATTTCATGAATATCACCCATACTGGCTAGAAACTGCCCACAACTCATAGGGGTAATATTCCTTAGCGTGGGTCAATAAAATAGCTCAAAGAGCTAAAACAGCTATTAAGGAAGGAGGCTTGGTTCAAGCCCCAGCACCACATGGTCCCTTAAACACTGCTGGATGTGGGGGCTGGGGGGGGAGGTCCCTCATTGCAATATTTTCTATTGATCCTTCTAAATAGCTGTTGGATGTGCTTTTCAGTATCAAAGAATTTTTCAGAGTTGTCAAAAGATTTTTCCAGTCGTTGGAGCTGCAATTGCATTATATTCTCAATTTGCTTTTAGTGACTACCAAGAAGGGTTTACCATGTGAGCCATGGACATGCCTAATCTCAATCCTTGAAAAGCCTGTTTCCTGGCAGAGGGGATGAGACAAACACCGTTACAAGTGAGAGGGCACAAAAGGAAAGTCAGTGGTGCTGGTTAGAGGTGGGAGAGAAGCATATCTGTGTCAGCGGGCAAGGGAGCTCTGCCTTCATTAAAATTTAGGGGTGACCAGGATTAGGGTTACAGAGCTGAGAGGACGGTGCTGTAAAAAAGAGTTAAAAGGAGATGTTTTCTGAGTGATTCTCAGAGAGATTTAAAAAGTCTTCAGCCTTCTGTCTTCTCCCCTCCAGAATGCAAGATTAATCTTGAAGTTGCCCCAAGACTGAAGCCCACATAAATCATGGGCAGTGATTTATGAAACAAGTGGAAGTCCACCCTCACAGCAACAGCGAGCAGCCTCCGGGTTACTTCACCATATCTTGGAGAAGCTTAATGAACAAATGTCAAATTCAAATAGATCTGTCCAGAAGGATAATTTTAGTCAGGTTTTTGGGCTGGAAGCCTGTCTGGGCACATACAAGCTCACAGCTATCAGTTTCCTCTGTGACCCAAAGGAGCAGGTATCCAAACAAAGCTGTTCCTGCTCAGATGGTTAAATCTGACCCTTGTCATCCTCTGGATGAGGAACAGCCAGCAGTCTCTTCCCTGCACTTCTGAGGACACCCTCACCCCACTTAATGTCACAGTCTGACTCTCGCTCTGTACTGAAAAAAAATAACACACACAGTGATAGAAGCACAGTCCTCTCTTTCAGAACATCTCCATCTCCACAGGAAGGTCTCTTATGAGGAGTCTCCATTGACACAGGATATATACTTGTGGGGTCTCCATCTGCATAGGAAGAACACTTGTGGGGGGCTCCATCTCCGTAGGAAATATGCTTGTGGTATCTTTATCCACACAGGATTATCACTTGTTGAGGGCATCTTCTTTTCCACAGGAATGACACTTGTGGGGTGTGGGTCTCCATCTCCAGAGAAGGACAGAGGCCCACTCACCCTCTGAATCACTACCTCCCACCTCTAACCAGCACCACTGACACTCCTTTTATGCCCTCTCACTTGTAACTGTGTTTGTCTCGTTCCCTCTGCCATGAAACAGGCTTTTCAAGGATTGAGATTAGGCATGTTCATGGCTCATATGGTAAATCCTTCTTGGAAGTCACTAAAGTCAAGTTGAGAATATAATACAATTGCAGCTTCAACTACTGGGCAAAATCTTTTAACATGTTTTACTATATTTTGACACCCTCTGACCAGAGCCAGCCTCAAAGGGAGAGGGCCCCAGAGAAATGGGGCAATACAGGGATGAAATTGTGACCTTTGCTTGGGTGCAGGGAAAGCTTTACCTGTATTGACTCTCAATAGTGAGTCTAGGTTATAGGACCCTGTCCGGTGTGTGGTTCCCGAGTCCCTGGTCTGAGTAATACAGATGAGTGCACAGTTCCCTTATATTTATTCCAAAATAGCCGTCCAACAAGTGCAACTGAAGCGCCCTGCAGTTCTCATAGAGTTGGCACCGGAGGGGTGCCTTCTTGAACCTCAGAAACTGGGAGCTGTTTTCAAGTAGATTTTGCTCTCAACTGACATCTTACATGCTCAGATACTTCTGGCAAAGTTTCTGATGCTCTCAAGAGAGGGGACAGAAAGAAAAGAACCATATAAGCTTGGTGAGAAAGGAATGGGTTCAACCTGAATTACCTCTTCATTTCCTCTTTAATGCAACTTCTATAAAAACATTGTGTATTATTGCCCACATTTGGCATATGTGATAAAGAGCTACACGGTCACCCTGATTCTAATGTGCTATAAAGTCAGTGCACATGGCTGGAGCTATGTATAATGGATAGGGCATTTGCCTTGCACACAGCCAACCTGAGTTTGATCCCCAGCATCCTATATGATCCTCTGAGCACTGCCAGGAGTAATTCCTGAGTGCAGAGTCAGGAGTAACCGCTGAGCATCGCTGGTGTGACCCCAAAAGCAAACAAACAAACAAATAAATAAACAGACAAATAAATGAATAAATGAATAGATAGGCAAATAAATAAATAAGATGAATGAATGAATGAATGAATGAACAAACGAACGAACGAATGAACGAACGGATGAATGAATGAATGAATGAATGAATGAATGGGCATCATTCATGAAATTGTGACCTTTGCTTGGGTACAGGGAAAGCTTTACCTCTATTGGCTCTCAATAGCGAGTCTAGGTTATAGGACCCTGTCCGATGTGTGGTTCCCAGGACACACACTATTAGCACATTAGGAATCAGGGTGACTGTGTAGCTCTTTATCACATATGCCAAATGTGGGCAATAATACACAATGTTTTTATAGAAGTTGCATTAAAGAGGAAATGAAGAGGTAATTCAGGTTGAACCCATTCCTTTCTCACCAAGCTTATATGGTTCTTTTCTTTCTGTCCCCTTTCTTGAGAGCATCAGAAACTTTGCCAGAAGTATCTGAGCATGTAAGATGTCAGTTGAGAGCAAAATCTACTTGAAAACAGCTCCCAGTTTCTGAGGTTCAATGAATGATGCCCACTGGAGGCAGCAAAGATCTCAGGAGTCCTATGTTTGGGTATGAGGGGCCGCTCAGCCACAGAAAACCACAAGGAACAAGAGCCCGTTTCCTGCTCCTCAATTCTCAGGACTTCAGGGACTGTTTTAAGAAACAGCCTCCATTTAATGCTCAGTTCTAGGCTGACATTAGTACCCTTGACAATTGTTAGCACACTGTTCCATTTTCTGTAATCCATAGTCTGAGGGGAAGGAAAAGAGAAAGAGAAAGGGAAGGAAATAAAGAACCTGCCATGGAGGAGGGTTGGGGAGGTGGGAGGGAACCGGGACGTTGGTGGTGGGAGATGGGCACTTGTGGAGAAATGGGTGCTGGAACACTGTATGACCAAAACCCAAATATGAACTTTTTAATTGTATATCTTTGTAATTGTAAAAATAAAAAATTTTAAAAAATTAAAAAAAAAAAATATATGTGTATCTAAGTTGCTTCAAAGGAAGTAAGGATAAGGATGTGTACATCACAATCCTCACACTAGGGCATAAAACAATGTATATCTGAGGTCCAAGTCTCGTCTGAACTTAAAGACCAGAAAACGCCATTTGGTTTTAAAAAGCATTTAAAAAGCACTAAAGTTTGTTGACACTAAATCCAGAAAGATCAAAAAGATCATACCCCATCAGCTCACAGCCAGCTGCAGAGCCCCGGGCAAGTGCTTATCATTTTCCAGACCATTTGACCAGCCTGTCACACCTAGGAATTTCAGTCTCAGGTAAAACTGTAAGACCTCTTACACGTCTTAGCTTCTGAAACATTTTGAATATTTTCTGAACTGCTCCATTCCTTCATGTTATGGATGATTTCAATGCTGCCTTCTTCCCAGAATTGATCTTGCCCATGTTTTGGGTCAAATAAGCTAAAGCATCACCAAAATATCGCCTCAGCTGGCCAGAAAGGCAAGTTTTTGTTGCTATAGCCATCCATCCCATGGTCAGGAGAAGTAACTTTTCAAATAAAAACACACTCATAGATGCAAAGGAATTGAGTGAGGCCCATAATATAGTTCACATGTTGAGTATAGGGCTGCTTTTGACCTTAAAGGCAAACATTGGTGTTTTCAAGGTCTCATTTGATTCTGGACTGTCACTGTGAGAAATCAGTGCCAAGAGATTAAGTATGACCTTTCCAGTTGAGGATATTCCCTTCACCAGCTAAAGTAGTGCTGTCACACTGACCCTCCAAAGCATTGCTTATAGATATGTGAGACACATGTCCTTGCCTGGAATAGTGGCTGCCCCAAAAGAGTCTGGGTGTGAAAGCCATAGTGTTCTTCTAGAATTCAGAAACACAGTGCTCCTCTTAACCCACGTATAACTTGCGTTTTATCAAACCACTGCCATGGCATGTGGGCATGCTATGATAAGAGGGGTTTCTGCTAGGGCTAGCTGTTTCCCAGCTTCCACACAAAGCTCCAGGTCTATTGGTCAGTAAGGTAACGAGTTAGTTACCTTGCAGTGGTCTCCCCACAACTCTTTCTAAGCCAGAAGGAACCTTGATAATGACTAAGGAGAACTTTCCTCCAAACTTAAGAGTTCCTCTTGAGGGACTATCAAAGGTGGCATGGGAGTAGGAGGGTAGGATTAATGACCCAATAATAACCTAAAAGGCTAGTCAATATCTCTGTTGGATTACCCTTTGCTCACAGCCTTCTGTCTCCTACTCAGCAGGTGTCCATATCCTAACCAAGAGCAGTGATTGCTGTCCTGCGGGTTTTGTAAGTAAAATGTGTTTTTCTCTTTCCTGTATGCCCTTTGCATATTCTTATGTTAGAGCAATGTTCTTTTGTATAAACACAGAAAGACAGCTAAGGCTACACATTTGTGATATACGAGTTGATTAACTATATAATCAACTGAAATATAATCAATCTGAAATATTTACTCATGGGCATTAGTCATATTTCCTAACTTAAAACCTCAGTTGTCCTTAGATTGATTCTAGTTCCTTACATCCCAAAAGAAGGACCCCATCATGGGACTTGGACAGACCCAGAAAAGTCGTGACTAAGATCACTAGCCTCGACATGGGACAGACTAAGTGTCATATAAAAAGCTAAGAGCTTGGTCTTGGAATGAACTCTGTCCTGACCCAAAGATAAGCAACTGATTTCAGAACCTGTTGGGGTTAGGATAAAATAACCTGCCTGAGGACTGTAGTCTGGAATATATAGTGAGATTTTCCCAGGAAAATTTACCCTTTATAAATGTCTGTACCTCTTACTGTGTTATACAAAATGACTAGAAATATTATTAAGATGATTATTTACTAGCAAAGGGAAGGAAAAAACAAGACACCTGGATTCGGCCTTTGTCCTGGGCAGGTCTATAGCCCAAGGATTCTGTCTTTGGAGGGCATTCCCTGGTAGATTGCCTTAAGAGAGAAGGAGGGGCCTTTGCATCTCATTATTTCAGGATCAAAGTCCATCATCTCTTGCAACGCCCAACCTTTTGGTTAGGGTTAACTAGCAGACTTGATTTGGGAGGAGTAGAGGAAGGACAGGTGTCGGGGAATGGCCGCCGGGGTCCCCAACAGTGTCAGGACAGAGGTTCCCTTCTACCTCCGAGTACGCCAGGAGAAGAGATGAAAACTCGAGTCTGGTGCAGTTCCAAAAAGGCTTTTAATAGTACAAAAACTCTTCCACAGCACTCCAATATAATGAACAAACTTTAGCTCTGGTCCAAACTTAGACCATACAAAAGAGCCTAAGTCTCCCACCAAAGAGAGAGGATCTCACCCGAGATGAGTCCTACCCAGAAGAAGGAGCAAAAGGCCAAAGAGCAAAAAGCCACAGGAGCCAAAAGCCGAAAGCTAAAAGGCCCAAAGTTGAAGGAGCCTCAAGTCAGTCCCCTTATATACACTAAAGTAATCCAACCGAGAGGGTCATGTCAACAAAGAACTCTAAACAGAGTGTAGTGCCACACCCTATTGCAGGTATAAACAAAGGTTATGCCAAGGTCTAATCCTTTCTACCAAGATTATCTCTTATGTAAAACACTGGAGAGAGGGGCTGGTATAAAGTAATACATCTTAACTTCATGAGCTTCATGTAATCTAGATGGTACCCACAAGGTCCTTCTTCTTATTATCTGCATCAGGGTGATTCTGAGTATCTTGTTCTCATGTACTGAAAGGGTCACACTCGCCTGCTTAGAGCAAACTAGTATGATTCTTCCTATAGTCTTCCTGTAGTCTCAGCGTAGCCAGGGTGGTAGTCTCCTGGTAAATTCTAACTGTCCCACGCTGGGTGCAGTGGGTATAAAGAGGAGCTGTGCCCAATCTAGAAAACATAGAAGTCTTCATAGATGTATAAGTCGGAAGTTATTCAATCAAGGTGACTTCTGTAACTGCCACACCCTCTAGCAGTATTTACATAGAAGAGAGGTCTCATTAGAATGAACCTTGGCTTAAATAGATTAAGCTGGGAGTGGGCAAAACAACAAAACTCCCAGAATAGCTAAACCTGTCCTCCAACAGAGAGGGATTAAAGGAGAGCCTCAGACTAACAAGAGCATGTGGTTTCCTTTTTTCCATCAGTGGAGAAGAACAGTTGTCAGCACTGAACATGCCAGGGAACCCTATTGAATCCCAGTATCTGTTGGGAATCCCATGGAACCTCAACAATCCATGTGAAGTGGTTTGCTTTTCCTAGCACTGGAGAGCAGCTACCCCAAAGAAGGTCAATAGTAAAACACTCTCCACCCAGGAGAACCTTGACTCCCTGCCCAGGGAGAGCCACCACTCAGCAGATCAGCACCCCTGCATTCTGCAGCAGCCAGTCTTTGACCTCACACACATCAGATGGGGAAGAGTGAGCACAGAAAGCTCTATAAGCACTGTGCAGCTTTATCTGCACTTCATCTGACAGCTCCATCTATCTCCTGGGGTCCTAGATCAGCACATACATGTGTGAGCCCACGTGTGTCTGTGTGCACATGTGAGTGAGCCCATGAATGCCTGTGTGCACATGTGTGAGACTATGTGTGCCTGTGTATAAGTCCATATATGCCTGTGTGACACCATGAGTGCCTGTGTGCAAATGTGTGAGCCCAGGTGGGCCTATGTGTACATGTGAGCCCATGTTGCCTACATGTATGTGTGTGCATTCACGTGTGCCCTGTAAACCATGTGAGATTTCTCATGTGCCTGTATGTGAGCCCATGTGTGCCTGTGTTGATACATATAAACCTTGCATACAGATGTAAGTCCATGCATGCCTGTGTATATATGTGTGTGGTACTGTGTGAGCTCATGTGTATCTGTTTATATGTGTGAGCCACATATGTCTATATGTATGTGTATAAGTCTATGTGTACCTGATGTACATATGTGTGGGTCCATGTGTGCTTTGTGTGAGCCCATGTGTGATCTTGTGTGATTCCATGTGTATTTCATGCATGTGTGAGCCCATGTATGTCTGTGTGTACATGTGTAAGCCCATGTATGCCTGTGTGTACATATGTGAGTCTGTATGTCACTGTGTGTACATGTGTGAGGCCATGTATGTCGATGTGTGAGCCCATGTATGCCTGTGTGATATCATGTATGCTTGCATATGTATGCACATGAGCCCAAGTGTACCTCTCTGTGTGTGTGTGTGCAAGCGTGTGCATGTTTGTGTGCATTTTTTCAGGTGCTTCCCCAGCCTAAGACCCACACCAGTGCAGCCCCAAGAGAGATGTCTGAGCAGTTCCCGCTCTTGTGTTCAGGGAGCACACTTGGGGGTGTGGCACCTCCTTTCGGCTGGGCTGTTGGTGCCTGCGTGCCTGGTGGGCGTGTCAGAGGGAGGCTGAGTTTCACTTCCTTGTGTGCTGGCTTGCCACCTCACTGTGCTCTCAGGAAGAGTGTGGACGGGAAGCAGACAGCACCCCAGGTTCTGTTGGCCTGGGCCAGAAGGCGGATGGGCAGAGCCGAGGCTCATGAAGGAGAGATGAGTGACCAGAGCCCTGCAGGCCTCGGGACGGGACGGGATGGAGACGCTGAGCTGCTCCAGGACCTGGGGTAAGAACTACTGGGAGGCTACAGAGGCCATCTCCTGCCCCTTGGGCTCTCTTAAGAGTGGCCTGCTATTCCTGCTGCCCATCATGTCCCTTTATCCCTCCTATCCCTGCCATCCCTCCAGCCCCTCCTGCCTCTGATGGTCCTTGATGTCCCTCCATCCCTTGCTGTTCTGTCCATTCCTGACTGTCCCTCCTGTCCCTGCCATCCCTCTTGCCCTGCTTGTCCATGCCTTCCCTCTTGGCCTGGGGCCTATGTGGACTCTGGGAGGCAAGTGCTCATGGACACCCTGTGGATGGGATCCACAGACAGGAGAGACAGAGCCCTCCCCCCCCCCCTCAACCACACACACATCCAACAGTGTGTCCCCAAGTCTGCAGTGAAGCTGGCCTGTGGGCAGTGGCTCAGAGATTGTCCATTGAACTCACTACTGGCCAGATTCACCAAGGACCATCCCCACATCCCACCCACACTCAGCACCCAGAAGACAGGGATAGCCCAGGCTTTCCCTCCGTGGTGGCCTGCAGGAAATGGCTGCTCCTCACTCTGGGAGCAGAATGAAGAAAGGTGTCTGGAGTGGTTTCCTTCCTCCCCTCCGTCCCTTCCCCCACACTCAGCACCCAGAAGACAGGGATAGCCCAGGCCTTCCCTCCGTGGTGGCCTGCAGGAAATGGCTGCTCCTCACCCTGGGAGCAGAATGCGGTCGTTTCAGAGCAGGTGCAACGCCGCAGATACTACAACAGGCCTGAAGGGTCCAGGTCTCAACCAGCGTGGGAGGGAGTTTCTAGGCGACAGTCCCTGGGGACACTGTGCTCACCACACTGTAGCAGGCCCCTACCAGCCACCACCTCAGGTTCCAGGGTGGCACCCACCTGAAAGCCGCTGCCCAAACCCAGGAGACGGTGCTTGTGTCCTGCTCTGGACCTGAGTCTGAAGCTCAAAGCCATTTATCAGGACTGGCCTCTTGTGACTTTGGGAGTACTTTCATTGGGCAGAATTGTTGAGGCTTATTTTTTGTGTTATAAAACTCTCTTGTTCAAAGTATCTGATAGAAACTTTTTTAGGATCATTCCCATAAACCTACGGTAGGACTGTAGGACATTTGGGTGCCTGGTATTGGAGCTAGTTTGTTTTAATATAGTTGAATATACCCACTGGGATGCAGATTAGCCTGGGGAGAAAGGTGAGGGGGACTCTAGCTCCGGAGCTGCTGTGTTACTGCCTCTTCAGCAGTCTCTCACAGTATTCATAAAAATCCAGTGACTGAGAAATCTTGAACATGATCTGTTTGTTCATGCCTTTAGCAAGAATTCTGAAAAGAAATTCACTGTTGAATTCTGAGTCATTACTTAGATATGGTCTCTGCCAAAAGTCCTGGTTAATTTTCTTTTAAGAGCGCCACAACACAAAGTGATTTAGTGTGACTGATAGATGAAAGGTGTCTGGAGTGTTTTCCTTCCTCCCTCCATCCCTTCCCTTTGCTGTTGTGATGGCTGGAAGTCTGACAGTGGGGCTGGCACACGTCCAGGGCTGCTCCTTCCACTGTGGGAATCACACACCTCTGGCAGATGAGTGAGGGGTGCTATGGGGCTCCTGGATGCTCCTCGCTGTGTGTGTCCAGTCCCCTGTCTGTCTGTATGCCCAGTTCCCTGGCTGTGTGTATGTCTGGTACTCTGGCTGGGTGTGTGTTTGGTCCCTTGGCTGTGTGTGTGAGTGTCTGGTCCCCTGGCTATGCACTGTGTTATAGGACCAGCAGTCCCAGTCAGTACAACCTCCAAGATGTTGTTTGGTGCCTGAGGAATCAGACCAGAGCCTGTCCCGAAGATGCTTTTTGTCACTGAACTGTCTCTGGACCCCCTAAAAATGCAGGTCTTGGTTACTTAATTTTAAAGTGATTTTTAACAGTTTTTTTTTAAATAGGTAGAGTCAAATCTTAGTGGTTTTGGTATATATGAACAAGTTGTTTGGAGGGTGACTAGGTGTCATACATTTGGTTGGTCTCTGATTTTCTTCAGGCTCTAAAACACATACATGTGTGAATTAAACCCCGAGCAGCAGCATACATGCATATGTGTATGCACACACGCATGCATACACACATACGTGCATGCACACACACACACACACACACACACACATACTGTGCACATAAGCTTCAATCAAGATCATCACTGTGCTGATTCTTGTAGTGAGCGTCAGTTTCTTTCCTCTGAAACTTGGCCCTAACTCTAGAAACTGGTTGGGACAGAACAGTCTAGAACCATCCTCCATTGCTGCTCCTCTTCTGCATTCTTTGGGTCTCCGACCAGAGCGTGGCAGAGAGGGGCTTAAAGTCAGAACACAGGAACCAGAGGTGGGTGGAAGGGAGCAGATTGCAGGGGTGAGAACACAAGGTGGGTTGAGCTAGAGCAGCCAGGGCAGCAGTCAGGTCCAAGACACAGAGCTGCGCCAGTTGGCCTTGGTGAAGCAGCTTCCACGAGGCAAAGCAGGAAGGGTGGTGCTCTGGGGTCCAAAGAGAGGAGCCTCTAAGAACAACACAGGCCCAAGGGGGCACTGAAGAAATAAAAATATTTTAGCTTATCTTTAAGTTAGTTGTTTAGACTATCTGGCCAGTTATCATCTTCCAAGTAAAATAAAAATATTCTTTTTAATATACTTCCAAAATTGCTCGAGTTTTGAGGTGACTACTAGAGTATCCCACCCGCATGGCAGAGCCTGGCAAGCTACCCGTGTCCTATTTGACCTGCCAAATACCAGTAACAATTATGGACCGCATTCCCGTGACCTGATGGAATGGTTTGAGGCTATGTTCCTGGTGCAGAATGATGCCCTTGGGCTATCTCCCATGTGACAGGACGTATTGAGATGTTACTGGTGCCCACTCAGCAAATCGATGATATGCGGGAAGACAGTGACAGTGATACCTCCAAAATCTCCATATTTTAAAGGAAAAGTTGGCGTGGGACTGTCTTCCAGAGTAAAGAAATGAGATGTCAAAGTCAGAATTTTTTTTTTTTTTTTTGCTTTTTGGGTTACACCAGGCAATGCTCAGGGGTTACTCCTGGCTCTGCACTCAGGAATTACTCCTGGTGGTGCTTAGGGATGCTTAGGGATATGGGATGCCAGGATCGAACCCGGTCGGCCCTGTGCAAGACAAACGCCCTACCCGCTGGACTATTGCTCCAGCCCAAAAGTCTGAATATTTCAAAGCATCCGTTAGTAAAGTCCCCACCATCTGTCCTTTGACCTTCACCAGAGAAGGTCAGAGTAAATCAGGAATCATCAGACTTTGTAAAAGCTGGCTGCCAAATACTTCAGGCTTCTCAGGCCTTGTGCTTTCTGCCACCGTGCCTTACATCTGTCCTCTCTGAAAGAAAACGGTCACAGGTAAACCTGCCACTGGTGACCCTGGAGTGCTCAAAGAAATGGATTCTGGAACTTGGGATTTACATTCCCTATCAATTTTATGGGAAGCAAAAAAAAAAAAACACACATCCATTTGAATCTGAGGAGTCCCTGCTGAAGTGTCCAGAGGGCCTGCAGCCCTACTGAACAGTCAGGATCTCCTCTGCCTAGAAATCAAGTCCCCGATAATCTGGGTCTCAGCCCTGGGGCTATTGCTATCTGGGTCCCTGCTGGATCGCCCCTGACCACCCCCCCCCATCCACTTGTTCTGCCTCCACTGGAACATTCTGTAATGGTTTTGCCAAGACTGCATTCACATGCAAAACAGAAACTTGATATAGGCTAAGAGCTCTGTTCACATCTCCAGCCTCAATGTCACTGATGCTCACCCAAACCTGATGCTCCTTCCCAGAGCTGAAGTTACAGGTTCGCTAAGGGTCACCGACCCTCGGCCCTGCCCTGCTTCTGGTGCTTTGCATATATGACACATAGACACGCAGGCTGCACCTTCGCTCCAGCTCACCAGCCGGAAGCCTGGAGTACTGTTCATGGGCTCAGTCTCTGCGTCAGGATGAGCGGGACAAGGTCGGCCTCAGGCCTTGTCCAAAGGCAACTTCTGATTTTGTTCCCTGGCATGGATGAGGAAGGGAGGAGGGCTCTGTGCCTGCATGCTGTTGCCTAAAGACACTGCTCTCCCGTGTGTTTGCCATGCACATGCTCGTGTCAGGCCAATGTCCTGATTTCCCAGGGCCGGGCCAGGCGCTAAAACAGGCACAGGTGCCGGCTGGAGTGAATGCACTAGTGGGAGGAGCTGCTGGGTTGCCAGGATGGGCCCTGGAGCTCCTTCTTTTCTGGGCTTGGTGCTGTAATCTGGGGCCTGAAAGCGGAAGGTGAGAGCATCTGTCTCACCCCCGCAGACCCTCCTCTGTAGCTGTGTTTTCTGTTCCTCCTGGGTGACGGCACTTACTTCCACCTACTGTGGGAGCCTGAATGACGAGTGGGGTCACACCATTCCATTCATGAACTCACGCAGCTGCAGAAACCAGCACTGAGCTAGGGGACAGGAGGGAGGGAGGCCTGAGGAGTCACAACCCTCTGTGCATAGGCCACCGCGCAGGGTCTGGCCCTTGAACTCAGGAGAAATGACATGAGGAAGCAGAACCAGAGCTTGAATGCAGAAGCACTGAGAAGGTTAGAATGGGGCCCAAGGCCCTGGTCCTGCAGATGCCAGACAAGGCTTGGACTGGTCCCTGCCCTCAGGTCCCTGGGACACCCTTCATCCTTCTTTAAGCAGGGGTTGCCCATTCTATTACTTTGTCCTTTGTGACTTTTGTTGCCATGATATTTTTTGTTTTGTTTTGGAGCCACACTGGCAGTGCTCAGGGGTTACTCCTGGCTCTGCACTCAGGAGTCACTCTTAGTGGTGTTTGAGGGACCATATGTGATGTTAGAAATAAAATCCAGGTCATCTGCATGCAGACAAATACCTTACCCGTTGTACTATCACTCTGGCCCCTTATGATGAATTTTGAAAGTTACCTGAGGAATCTCACTCCCCAATAACTCAGTGTCTATCTGGGGCAAGGCTCCAGATAATCCAGGCACCCTGGCAGATGAAGAGGCTTATCTGTCTTCAGTTGGTTACAATGAACTCCAGTGAGGCCCTTTGGAGTGGAGCTGTGTGCCACGTGCGTCCTCACACACACTCACATGCTCATAATCACACTGACTGTGTTCTCTCACATATGCTCATCCACACACCATGCTCTCACACACATTGATACACTCACAGTGTTCTCTCTTATACACACAATGTACTCTCTCTCACACACACCCACTCATGAATACGCTCACTGTGTTCTCTCGCTTAAACTCATACACATACCATGTTCTCATACACACTCACATTCACACATAATCATACATGTTCTTTTCTTTCACACACAAAACACACACACACACACACACACACACACACACACACACACTGGTTCTTGGTCCCTGTCCCTCTGTGTCTCGTGTTCTGGTATTGGAGAACAGGTTTATCTTGGTCTTCACTCCTATAGGCCCACCTCCTTCTGTCCTGTTTCTCTTCTGCTGAGCCTTGACTCCCACAGAATACTTGGGGTGCCTCCAGTGTGTTGTTTGTCCCCTGCTGACACCTCTGCCACCACATAGCCACATCCCAAGCCTCAGGCTCACCTGGCCTACCCATGAGGCCCCTCACCATCCTCCCCACCCACGACACATGAAACCTTCACACCCTCTGCTATGCCTCTGGACAGGATCCCCCACTGGGATAAGGGGCAGATTACCACATACCTATGAACAATGGCCTGCCACACAAAATCCACTCTATTTATAGCAGCAATTACACCTGATGCTTATAAGCTTTGTGGCTACACCAGCCTATCTTAGTACATCACAGCCTGTCCCAGGCAGAACCAATAACTCTGGAACTAAATTTGAGATTTCCTTCCCTCAAGATAGGGAAGATCTAAAGAAACAAGAGTCTTGTCCTTCACATCATCATTGCATGCTGCCTTGACTCATTGGGCAAATGCAGCCCAGTCACCCACTTGGAGTGGCCTGGCACAGTGGTCCTAAGTTCTGGTTCCTCTGTGTGCAGAAGGATTCAGCCTGGGGCAGACTGGGCAGGAATGGGCCCAGGAGATGCTTCAGTCGGTGCAGCATGATGGCTCATATTCATTCTTTTAGAGTAGAGAGTTAGAGGGGTCAGTGGCAGCCAAAGTTTTTGTTTTGTGTTTGTTTGGGGGGGTCACACCTGATAGCACTCAGAGGACCAGGGCCTCCAATGGGAGTTATGACCCCTGCCCACATATTTCAACTTGTTTTCTTATTCTTCGTTGTTCTTATTGCGGTTTGTGGATCTGGGATGGAACTCATGGCCTCACACATGAAGGCAAGGGAACCCCCTGCCCTGAAATAGTCCTTGTTGTTTTTCAGGGCCTTCCTGGCAGTGCGCAGGGAACCATGTGGTGCCAGGGATCAAACCCAGTGCTCCAGCATGCAAAACCTGCTCTTGGCCCACTGAACTATCTCTCTCTCATTCTGGGGGAAAATAAAAGTAAAGAAAAGACCAGTCTTTAAAGAAGAGTGTTTCTGTTGGCAGTTTAACTTACCTTCAGAGCATTTAGCAGCTTTCTGTTGTTGCTTTAGACTGAAATGCAAGACTGGGGCCGGAGCTATAGTCCAGTGGGTAGGGCATTTGCCTTGCATGCAGCCGACCTGGGCTCGATCCACAGCATCCCATATGGTCCCCCAAGCACTGCCAGCAGTAATTCCTGAGTGCAGAGACAGAAGTAGCCACTGAGCATTGCTGGGTGTGATCCAAAAAGAAAAGCAAAACTTCTCTAGGTCCCTGATAGAACAGCCTAGCCCCATCACTTCCCACGACCAGGAAATGAGGAGTGCACCATTAAGTAGCCATATAACTAGAACAAAAGCAGCTCTCACCAGGGCAACTGGGGCCTAGGAAATTTACTTACTGGAGCTGTGCCACAAAAAGCCAGTACTCTTCCACTGCTGCCCACTGGCCCTGTTGGTCAGCAGGAGTGGAAAGGTTGGAGGACGCAGCTCTAAATGGGTATGTACCATCACCCTCTGTGACTCTGGCCCGGCTGCCCAGTCCAGAAGCTGCTGCATCAGGGCCTGCTGCCTCATGAGGACAAGCAAACATGTCAGCCACAGGTCCTTGCTGAAGCCCTGAGCCCTCTGGAATTCCTTTCTCACCACTCATACTTGTTCTTCACATCCCAAGGCATAATTTCCTCTTCCAGGAAGCGTTCTCTCATCACTCCAGCCCCCAGTTCTCCTCCCAAGCACTCGTTCCAGCACCAGCAAACTGCAGCCAGTGAGTGGGGTTCTGAGGTTATTTCCTCCCTCCCCAGAGCACTGGGACATGGTCATCTCTGAGTTGGTACCCTCAAGCCATCCAGGCCTCTGAGTGGGAGTCTGCGGGACAGCAATCCTGTCCACTTGGTGTGTCCAGGCAGCATCTACATGTGCAGTCAGAGGCCCCAATCTGCACTGTTAGGGGGGAAAAGGAGAAGGTGGTGAGATAAGAAGAGGAGAGGGGAGCTTGACTTGCACTCAACTGTGCCTAGTTTGATGCCTGGACCACAGATAGTTCCCGAGCACTGCAGGGGTCAGCCCTGAACACCACTGGGTGTGGCCCCCAAACCAAAAAAAAAGCATAACAGGAAGGAAAAGTAACTGACATAGTGGTTGTATGACCTGTAGTACCTCTTTGTGTTTGTATTTCTCTCTCTGTGTCTCAGAGAGAGAGATAGACATGATATATATAATATACATATATATTAATATATTCATATGTATCATGTCTCACTTATATAGAATATATATATATATCATGTGAGTGAATATATATTCACTCACATACGTGAAGTGAAACATGATGAATTTTGCACCCAAACTGATTCAAAAAGGGCAAAAGCTTCTCTTGCAAAGGACAAAACCAAAATAAATGTAAAGGTGCATCTGTTGACTAAAATGGTAAAACCCAGTGGTTTTACCACCAGAGTCTGTGCAGCTCCAAGACTCCCTGGGGGAAGAAAGGGCTGTGAATGTGGGCTCAGGCCTGTCTTCATGGTTGACTGACATGCTTTCCTTAGTGGTATTTCTTAGCTGGTGACTGTCACGGAAGGGGACCACCAGCATTTCCTTAAAATAGCTGCTGCTTTTCTGACCTACTGAACCCCACACCATGTTATCTTGTCCTCTGATGAGCACCTGCTCGGTGACTAGTCTTGACATAGTTAGTTGTGCGATGCACAGCCTTAAGGAGAGCAGAACAGAACAAAACAGGGCTTCACGTTCTTGTAAAGAGTAGCTTCTTGCTCTTCTTCACTTCTTTGGTGGAAAAACAAGAAGTAAAAAATAGAACTTTTTTCTGTTTGAAGGGTAGAAATAGAAGGGCTTTTAGTTTCAGGAAGATGAACCAAACCACCAAGAAGCATGTTCACAGAGCCAAGAGCTTTGCAGGTGATGCTGTTACCGTTAGTGCCCTGTCCCCTTGGGCAGAGTTACAAAAGCCTGACGAGCAAGAGATGACAGTGTTCTGACATATGAAATAGGAAAGATGCTTCACAAGAAGTTTTTATTAGTCACCATGACAGACGAGAAAGCTAATTGATGCCTGCTGGGCTCACAGGAAGTTGGGGGAGACTGGAGTGGGGGGCCCAATGCTTGGTCAGCCAGGCTCCCTGATGGGGCGGGGGCAGCGGAACTAGCTGCTTATTGGCAGTTGTGAGCAGTGGAAAGGCTCTTCCTCTCCAGTTCTCAAAGCCGCCCTCAGAGGGGCCAGGGCCAGGCAGAAGACACCTCACCTGGGAGCAGACTCAGGGTGAGTCAGCGACAGGACGTGAAGCAACTGCCCTAAAGCTCATGCAAGCCCCGGTCACAGTCCCCGCCATGGAGTGAGGTGAGCAATGCCCGAGCTCCCAAGTCTTTCCTGGGGAGCCATCAGGTTTGGAAAGGAGGAGAGGGAAGGTCTCAGGGTGACTAAGGGTGAGGCTCGAGATAAGGGACAGAGAGGAAAATCCTTTAGAAAATCCTCAAACTGTATAGACGTATCATCCAGTTTCCTCACTGATGATATGTCACTGAGCTTGTTTGTGTGTGTTGGAGGGGAGAGGGGAGGTCACAAATATTTAATTTTACTATAAATTTATCAGGAAAGTTTTGTGGTTATTGTTGATTTGGGACACACCCAGCAATGCTCGGCACTTACTGATGGCTCTGAGCTCAGGGATCACTCCTGGCTGGCTTGGGGGCAGTTACAGGTGCTGAGTGTTGAATCTGAGTTGGCCACATGCAAGGCAAGTGTCTTCCCTGTTGCAATATGACTCCAGCTCATTTTTGAGTTCCATACCTATTTGATAGTCCTATATACTCAAGGTTGCATTAAAATTTCTTGGGTGACAAGTGGACACAGTCTAGGAGCCCAGAGCTGTCCCTTTCCATGAAAGCTCTGCAGAGGGAGATGGCAGCTCAGTGCTGGCAGAGCTTCTGGACTGGCTGAATCTCCACTGTCCAGACCCACCCAGGTTCAATCACTGTGTCTTCTTGCCCTGGGCTCCTGGACTGCCTCCACAGACTCATCCTGACCAGCCTCAGGGTACATCTCAGGGCAAGTCTCTCTATTGTCTGAGCTTTCCAGCAGGACACCTCAGTGGCAGCTCAGACACTAGGCCAGGACATCTAAGTGTTAGTGTTCTGGCCAGATATGATGATGTTCCGTCATCTTCTCAGGCACCTGCCACCTGTCCAGAAACAGTGTCTGGCTGCGTAGTACACACCTGTTTCTCCTCCGTGCCCTGTGTGTGGCTCTGCCTCCAGCAGCCTTGCAAGGGCTTAGCTTCTTATGCACCTCGAGAGATGTGGCATCTTTTGTGCTAGCTCTGCACTGTGTGTGTGGCTCCATGATGCAGTCTTCTGTGACAGCTCCATGCTGTGCATGTGACAGGAGAGTGGGAGAAAGATTGAGGGTGTATCAATGGAAGCCCAGTGGCTCTTTTTTTTAATGTATTTTATTATACCAACGTGAGATATACAATTACAAAGATATACAATTAAAAAGTTCATATTTGGGTTTTGGTCATACAGTGTTCCAGCACCCATCCCACCACCAGTGCCCATCTCCCACCACCAACGTCCCCGGTTCCCTCCCCCTCCCCAGCCCGCCTCCATGGCAGGTTCTTTATTTCTTTCCCTTTCTCTCTCTTTCTCTTTTCCTTCCCTTCCAGACTATGGATTACAGAGCATATATTAAAGGGTTGTCATGTGTATCTTTTTGCCTGTATTCAATGCTCAGTTCTAGGTTGGTATTAGTACTTTCGACAATTGTTAGCACACTGTTCCATTTTCTATCTTACCTAGCCTCTGACTCCCACACGTTTGTGATAATTTCCACCTTTGATGAAACCTCCTGATACATGTTTCACTTGACCTTGGATATTGGTATCTTAATATGTACATATATATTTATGTCATGCAAATAAATGCAATCATTCTGTATCTGTCTCTCTCTTCTTCTGGCTAATTTTACTCAACATAATCTTCTCCATGTCCATCCATTTATAGGCAAATTTTATAACTTCATTTTTCCTACCAGCTGCATAGTATTCCATTGTGTAGATGTACCAAAACTTCTTTACCCAGTCATCGATTCTCGGGCACTCTGGTTGTTTCCAGATTCTGGCCATTGTGAATAATGTTGCTATGAACATAAAAGTATGGATGGTGTTTTTGCTGCATATTTTTTGGCTTCCCAGAGTAGATTCCCAGGAGTGGCATGGCTGGGTCAAATGGGAGCTCAATTTCTAGTCTTTGGAGGAATGTCCATATTGTTTTCCAGAAAGGCTGTACCAGCCGACATTCCCCAGTGGCTCTTTTGACTTGGGTTTCTTTACAAGACCCCTTAGCCCCTCAGCAGAATGCTGCCCTGGGCCCTAGGCCTCCCTGGCCTGCCTGGTCTGGGGTCAGGCCGGGTAGAGGTCCATGGGGCAGGGAGCACCGCAGGATGCTTCTGGAGGTTGGACAGGAAGCATGGGGAGCACTGTGAGCAGTTCATGGGTACCTGGAGGAAGGGCAAGGAGAATCATGAGTGACTGAACGATGGGCACTTCTCCCCCAGGTGGTACCACGGAGGCTCTCACGCCACGCAGCTGAGGCCCTGCTGCTATCTAATGGCCTTGACGGAAGCTACCTGCTGCGAGATAGCCAGGACCAGACCAGCCTCTATGCCCTGTCTGTCAGGTAAGTGTCCCGGCCTCTGGGCTCTGTCTGTCAGGTAAGTGTTAGGTGGCCCAGCCTCTGGGCAATCTCAGGTACATGCTCTGGTCTCTGGGGAACCTTATATGTAAGGCGTGGGTATGGGTGGAGCCTCGCCCCACAAGACAGGGGTTCCACCACTGGTGTGGTCCCAGAGTAACTCCCACAGTGGTCGTCGGGCTCTCTAAGCACTGGGCCCTCGAGATAGGGGGCCTGCAGCCCTGCCACACACAGTCATTGTCACAAAGCAGCTTCTACCCATATCCAGTGAGCCGCATCCCACCATCCACGAGTACTCTCAAGGTTCTGTCTTGACCTTGATACCTTTGCAGATGCCAACAACACAGACTCAGAGCATCTGCCACCTTTATTCTGGGTGTACCAGCCATGCTGGGTCCATTATTGTCCCCTGGAGTTTATCAGCCTTGCTGTAACCTGGGATTGGACAGGGCGCGAGCCTCCAGGATTCCGTGGTTGGGGGCAGATGTAGGAAAGGAGATGGGTTGGTGTGGTATCTGGAGCTGGTGACACGGCCATGAGGAGCCAGAGGGCCTGGGTCACAAGCCACGCTCCCACATGCACGACAGCCCTTTGAGCTTCTCCCAGCTGCACCTTAACTGCACCGACACTCGGCCTGCTCCAGGAATGAGGTGGAGACGGCACTGTGGGACTCTGACACTTCATAGCACACTAGCCCCGAGGAAATGAGGCTGAGCCCTCACACCCAAGGGGGTCAAAGCAGTGAGGACTCCGCGAGATGCGGCTTCATGGGAGCACAACTCCGCCCGGCAGGCTCTGTTCTGGGTACCTGTCCCGCACAGCCAGGCCCATGCTGCTGGTCAGGGCAGTGTGCGAGGGAGTCCAGCTCTATAGTTGGCAGAGCACTTCCTCCACGAGGCCTCTTTACCAGGATGCTCCGCTTCTTTGTTTTTCTGTTTATTAGTTTGGGGGCCTCACCTCGTAGCACTCAGAGGTCATTCCCAGGGGACCCAGCCCACACCTCCTGCACGATCAGCCTGCCAGACCACCTCCAGCCTGATGCTGTGTTTGGAGCAGGGGTCTGTCAAGGTTACAGTTCTCCTTAGAAAAGATTCACTTGCCACGGTGACTTCAAATGTTCCTTGTTTCCTTTCCAGGGCAAAAGACTCTGTGAAACACTTTCATGTTGAATATACGGATACTCCTTTAAATTTGGCTTTAATGAATTCTCATCTTTGAAGGATTTTGTCAAGCACTTTGCAAATCAGCCTTTGATTGGGAGTGAGACGGGTAAGCTGCCGGATTATTGAGCTGTGAGATAGTATTTCAGAATGGAAGTGGAACAGGCAAATTTCCATGAAATGTTCTGCTTCTACCAAGTTATCTGTACATTGTATACAAATGGATATATTCAGAAATAATTTATTGACACATTATTTTTTAAATGTCATTTCATAAAATAATATTTTAGGATAATTATTTCTAATAAAATTCATTTATTTTAGCATTGCCTTAGCAGCAAGCATTTTTCTCTGAATGTAATAATGTTTTTAAAAATGTAATAATGTTTTCAAAAGCATGTTTTTAAAAAGACTTGTTTTTTAAATAATATTTAATAATAATACATATAATACATATAATATATGGTGAAAAACAAACTTAATAAATTTTGATTCTTCCTAATGTACATTGACATTGTAGGGGAGATTCAGATGAAATTTTGAACATTTTTGAAATTAAAAGTTTTATTTAAGTTTCCAAAAAATCACTCAATATTGAAATTTTTTTTTTTTTTTTTGTTGGGGGGGGGGGGGGGGGGGGGGGGGGGGGGGGCCGCGCGGCAACGCCCCCGCCGGGGTTCGCTCCCAGCCCAATATTGAAAATATTGACTAGGAATTACTCTTCTGGGTACTTCCTTTATTTCCTCATAAAATTTTCTATTGTCCTGGTTTCTCATGTTTCTCATGTTTCTCATGTTTTTCTATTGTCATGGTTTCTCATGTTTTTTAACTATATTTAAGTGTGACTGAAAATACTTGAAAATTTCTGTTTGAATGGTTAGAGCTAAAACAGAAAAGTCTAATTAAAAGTCAAGCACAGATATTAGAGCAGAGAAGGGACCACTATGACAACTATAGTTGGAAATTATTCCTCTGAACAAGAACTGAGTGCTGAAAGGAGGTAAAGTGATATGCATGATACCCTTGCAGTAACAGCATTGGAAACCTTAGTACCTAAAAAATGAGAGAGAGAGAGAGAAAGAGAAAGAGAGAGAGAGAGACAGAGAGACAGAGAAAGAGAGAGTGTAGTGTCTGCCATAGAGCGTTGGATAGGGGAGGGAGGCAGGTGGGAAACTGGGGACATTGGTAGCAGGAAATATACATTGATGAAGGGTACAGAGTTGGAAAATTGTATGACTAAAATGCAATCATGAACAATTTTGTAACTGTGTATCTCAAAACTGTCTTCTTCCTTCTCCTTCTCCTCCCCTTGTTCCTTTCCTGTTCCTATTATCTATTCTCTTGACATTGACCTCAGGATTTCTGTTTTTTTTTTTTTGGGGGTGCAGAGCAATAGCACAGCAGGTAAGGCCTTTGCCTTCCATGAAGTCGACCCGGTTTGATCCCTGGCATCCCATATGGTCCCCTGAGCTCCGCCAGGAGTAATTCCTGAGTGAAGGATTTCTGTTTCCTACTCTGAAGAATAGGAATTTTTCTAAACAAAATCTAAGTCTCTGGACTTTCTTAAAATTCTTTGAGTAAGATTTTCCTTTTTGTTGGCACCATAAGATCCTTTGACTTCTTGTAACCCAATCAGTCATCAAGCGTGTCCAGACAACAAACACAACTACGTGACTTCCTCTGCTCTTCTTGCCTGCTCACATGTTCTGCAATGTGTTTTGTGAAAACCAAGTTTGCTTTCATTTGTAAATTCAATGAGAAGAGCACTTTCAGTTTTTTGCTCCCCAATATCCTAGCACCTAACATGACCAGTGCTAACCACCATCACCAACATTTTATATTGGGCATCTCAGTTCCTGTGTCTGCATGGAAGCATGCTTGCTAACACTGCACCTTAGGAGGCCTCAGATGATCTTTAGTCCCAAAACTTCATACAATCTGAAATTGTGTTTCCTGCTATTTGTGTGCTCAGGAATAATAAAATTAAGAGTTTTGTTCTTCATTCACAACAGAGGATGTTTATATAAAATATCTTTCCTATCTTTACATGGATTCTAAATTCAACTCATTTTTTGGAAATTTGAGATGTGAGAAATCATATTAGTTTGGAGATATTTTGGCCCATTATTAATTTTTACTATATTATTAGCAAGTTTCATAGTTTTGAAAATGTAGACAGAATTTATATTATACTCAAATGTCTGCATTGAAAACAAATGTTATCTCTTTCCTGTTACCTTTTACTTCTGTATCAGTCCTTTTGTTTTGGGGACGGATATGGAACTTCCATGCTCCATTTGTTATAAGAATGGCTGTTGTAACCTTCATTATCTTACTAGCCCGAACACTCTCTGTGTCTATGCTTGTGCTTATTACCCTGGAGAATAAACTCTTCTCAGCTTCTAAGATCCTATTCAGGTCCTTCTTAAATGTCAATATTCTACTTGTCTTTTTCTTTTGCTGTGGAGTTTCCTAACCTTTTTGACAAATGCTATAATTACTATTCTTTTATTCTGTGACACAGACACTTTTTCAAGGGGGCATTTAAACATAACCAAGTTAAAATTGTAATTTGAGAATTGTGTGACTTGAAAATCATCAGTGACAAAGTATAATTTTGCTAAACCACAACCGGGAATCACTTCTTTAGTTTATGCTTGTCAAACTGTAATTTTTATTTTAGCTTGGTAATAAGATGTGTTTGGTAAAGGAGAAAACAGGTTAGGAGTAAAGAAGCCAACATATGTGGAGTATCTGCTGTTCAGGTGTCTTCATATGTTTATAATTAATCCTTTGGACTACCAACAGTAGCACAGATAAGAAAATCAGTGTGGTTGATTGGCCACACCTGGCGTTCAGGGACCACTTTTGGTGAGGCTCAGGGGATCATATGAAGTGCTGGGGATCGAACCTGGGTATAAGTCAAGTCCTTCCACACTATACAATCCCTCTGGCCCAACTCAGATGAGAAAAAATCAAAACTCCCAGAGTTTTAGATTCACTGCCGACCTGGCAGAGCTGCCAAGCACAGCCCTGAGAGGAAATCCAGGCAAACCTGTCTGCTAGGCACAGTTGCTTTCCTGCACTGGTATCTGAACATGACCGGCATGCAGGCCCTCATGGGCTCTGTGGAGACCCTGAGCTGAAGTGCTAAACCAGCATGTGTGCAGGCATGTGTGTGGTTGGGTACCCTGAAGAATGTGACTCCATGTGAAGGACAAGGCTGCCCTTGCATCCATCATTTTTCATTTCTTGGCTCTTGGTGGGGGTGGGGGAGGTTCACACCGGTGATGCTCAGGGGTTACTCCTGGCTCAGCATTCAGGAATTACTTCTGGTGATGCTTGGGGGACCATATGGGATGCCGGAAACCGAACCCACGTTGACCGTGTGCAAGGCAAATGTCCTACTATCACTGTACTATCACTCTGGCCCTTACTTTATGGACAATACTGCCACTTAAGAGAGTCTACTGGAGAAAATCTTAAAACATAAAGGAGCGCTAGAAAGCATTCCAAGTACTGAGGTTCGTTTCCTTTATGTCTTTCTAGAAAGGTTATGAAATGGCCCATGTTGGTACAGTAAAATGGAAAGCCATGTAAAGTCTGATGGGTAGTCAGGCATGGGAGAGCCACCAGGAGTCTTTCTTGAGTCTCTAGTTCAGTTCTGGGATGCAGGACAGATGTCAAGGCACTAAGTATCATCAGGTTTTCTGCGTGCTGTTGGGCCTGTGTGCCTAAAGTCTCCAGAGGGTGAGAACAGGAAGGGAACTCAGAGACCATCTGGTTCTCCTTTATAAATGAGGCCTCATGAGACCTGGTCATTCCTCAGCTGCCTCCTGAAGACTCTGCTGCTTCAAGTTCTGAGGCCACAAGACTGTCCTGCCCACTCCAAAGTAAATGTTCCATGCACCATCCCAAGTCTCTATGGAGCTGATACACCCCAATGAGAACCAGATGAGGTCTAATGAGAGAACCCGTGAATTCCCATTTCAACCGCTGCTGTTTACCAGCTATGTGTCTTGGGCAAGTTAGATCACCTCTCTGAGCTGTGGTTTGTTTCACCACCTCATGAAGCTGAGGGATGGCACAACAGTTCCTGCCCTGATTATTTACCATGCAGAGTGAATGAGATGAGGCATGGTACCCAGCCTGGTATACACACTGTGATTCCCTGTTCAGTGATGCTCACTTGCAACAATTCCTTCCACCTAAGACTCCTATCCTGTGCAAGAGATGTTGTCTCTAAAATATCATGAAGAGTTGGATAAGGGACAGTTGGGTGTGTTTGTTCTCATACTTATTTGTTTTTAGGCCTTTTAAGTGGTGCTCCAGAGGGGCTGAGGACCCCTGGTTGTACTGGGCTAACCAGCCAGTGGTTCTGGGCTTGGGCCCTGAGAATGCAATGCCATTCAAGCTTTGTTGGGAGTGGAGGTAGGATTTGCCATTCCGGGGGACAAAACAGGGTCACATGCATTCAGAGCATGTGCCCCTGGCTCTGGACTGCACTTCACCAAGCACGATGGCATCTTCCAATTGCACAGCACAGTCCCAAGAATGGTAGAACCACATGAGCTACAGGGCATCTGCCACGAGACTTAAACGGAATCTTCTCCTGCCCCAGCTGCCTACTCTGTTTCTCCTGCCCCAGTCAGGCTGCTCCACCCTTGTCATCCCACTGTCTGTAAGTGTGGTTCAGTGGACCCCATTAACAGAGCAGCAGTATGGAAGGAGATGCCGGAATATCTTGTAGCCCATGCAAAGCCACCTCCTACCAGCAGGGGACGGGTGTTGGGCAGGCATAAAAGCTGGTTCCTGAAGCCCAGGGCTACAAGGACATGCATGGGAGGAACCTCAAAAGCTATTTAGTTCAACGCATGGCGAGGCCAAGGGTGCACTGGACAGAGACAGTGTAGACCAGTGTCCTTCAACTGATCCTGTCTTCGAGTGATCTGTCCTTCCACCTGGTCCCCAACCATGCCATGGCCCCCTGGAATATTCTGGGGACCCACAAAGGGTCCCCTAGCTGGGAAATGTTGATCTAGGGACTCAGAATCACCGTGTCTTCCACACCCAGCTGGGGAGACTCAGGCTGGAAGCAGCACTTAGCTAAACCTCCCCTGGCAGCTGTGTGCTTCATACCCTCCCTCACTTACTTGACAGCATTTAGGAGCTCCCTCCAGGACCAGGCACCCCTGAGGAGAGGGGCCTTGAGCTCCACTAGCGCCTCCTGCTGTGGGAGCCCACCAAGCTTGGGCAGCCCACCAAGTTCCCACAGCAGGCCCTGCAGCTACTGTACTATCTCTGTCCTGGCCAAGGCCTAGAGAGAAACCGGACCCAGCCTCTTCAGAGTTCTTTCTCAACCGTGGTCCTATATTGGATCTTAGGTGGAAATTAGGAGTTTGTGGATTTGACATCACCTAAATTTCTTTGGCTTGAAATGGTAGAAACAAATCCTGAGGGAGGAAGGGGACAGAGAGAGAGAGTGAGAGAGAGAGAGAGAGAGGAGAGAGAGAGAGAGAAGAGGAAAGAAATAGGAAGAGAGATAGAAAAGGGAGATAGATAGGAAGGGGGGAGAGATAGAAAGGGGGAGAAAAAGAAAAAAGGGGGAAGAGATAGGGAGGGAGGGGAAGAGAGAGGGGGGAGAGGAAATAGGAGAAGGAGAGGAGAGAGAGAATGAGGGAAGAGAGCCCACCGTAGACCTTCACAGGACCTCAGCATGCCCTTCTAAATTAAAGGCAGCAGCCTGGGGCCATGCGGCCTCAGCCTTCAACAGTCACGGTTTCCTTCCCTTTCTGCTCACGGAGTGGGCAGCCCACCTCCACCTCATTTCTGAAACTAGGTTTCACATGGAAGGCAGGAAGCGGCCTCCTCCTGCCATTCAGAGGCTGACAAGCAGGTCTTCTCTCCCCCAGAGGTAACAGCAGGCCGGGGGACCCCTGGTGAAACCCTGGGGGCTGCTGATTGCAGGATCTGTCCTGTCCTGAGCCAGGCAGCCACACATCCCTCCATCCTGCTCATTGCCATGTTGGTGGCTGCAAGATGGAAGCAGCCCCCTCTGCTCTGAGGGAACCTCCTGATTCTGGCATGATGCCTATCTCGGCAGGCTCTGCTCAGTGACTGATTTCCCACCTCGCCCCATACCTGCCACCACAGAAGGGGCTTCCCTGTGCCCACAGGGAAAGGCTGAGCAGTCTGGGTTATACGGGAGAAGGAGTGGTTGAAGTCCGCATATCCCAGTGTCTAGCACAACAAAGGACTTGTCTATAGAGTGAGCAAGAGCAAGAGAGAGAGAGAAAGAGGAGGAAAAGAGATGGAGGTGAGGAGAGAGAGGAGAAGAGGGAGAGAGGGAGGGAGGGAAGGAGAGACACCAACACAAGGGAAAGCCCCACCTCTTTCTCTCTTCAGCCCAAGCTTCTAGTTTCTGACTGACTGGTTGGGGGTGGGGAACAGAGAGGAAATGTCAGGAGCTGAGTCATTCCTGCTGTGGCTGGACCTCTGTGAAGGAGCCCACAGCCCCACCACGGATTCTGTGGCTGGCTCTGTGATATCTCTGGGTCTCTCAGGAGAAGGCAGGGGGATGCCACGTCTACAAGTACCCCACACATCTCTTCTGTAACAAGTGAGAAGTCAGGGCATGGAATAAGGCTTTAGACCTGGTGCAGTCTTGGTCTTTGGTTTTTATGACTTGAAATCCTGCCTGGGAAACTGGGGACGCCTCCTCTGCATCTGCTTTCCTGGGGTACTCTAATGTAGAAGAATGTGGAGGCTAATGGGGGGCCTGGGGACCATATCACATGGCCACAGCCCCATGTCACAGCCCACCAAGTCACCTGTCCATTAAAGGTGACCCTGTTAAATCACATCCTCAGGTACTGGGTGTTAGCACCCTGAGACCCAGGCACAGCCATGCCCAGTGGCTGGTGGGAAATGGGGTGCAGGAAAGATGAGGGACCTCTCAACAGCCAGGGAGGTGGAGGTGCTCGATGCTTTTCTGGGAGACCCCATGACTGCTTTGTCATCCACAGGCACCTTGATTGTCCTGAGACACCCCTACCCACGGAGTGTGGAGGAACCCGTCCATCTACGAGTCCGTGCGTGTCCACACTGCCATGCAGACGGGAAGGACAGAGAACGACCTTGTGCCCACTGCACCCTCTGTAAGTGTCACACCTCAGGCAGTCTTCAGCACCATGGCCACGGGTACAAACAGTACTTAGTGTTGAACTCCAAACTCAACACCACCGCTTGGAGGTTCCACAGCAACCAGAGTACTTTTTAGGAAGTTCTCCTGCTCAAGCAGAACTCTCACGGGGAACTCGGGTAGGAACAGAAGGCTGAGGTCTGGCCCACTGCCGCTGGTCCAGGGAAAGGGGGAAACACACACCCATACATGACAGGAGTTTAGACGTGTAGAAATGACTTTCAGACTCGGCAAGTCCAGGCCAAAGGGGACACATCCTGAGCTTGAGCTTCAGCTAAGAGAGTTCTCCTGCCCCTTAACTGTCTATAAAAGAAAAGCTCTCAGTCTGCTTTAGAGTCAGGGATGCTTTCCTATTCTGTGTGAGTGTGTGTGTGTGACTGTGTATGTGTGAGAGTGTAAGTATTTCTGTGTGAGTGTAAGAGTCTGTGAGTGAGTCTGTGTGTTGTGATTGGGTGAGAGTTTGTGGTGTATATGTGGGCAGGAGGGGATAGCCCAGGGGCGTCCGGCCCTATGGTCGGGCGCAGGGTGTTCGAGTGCAGGAGAAAAGAGTGTATATGAGTGTGTGAATATTTGTGTGAGAGTCTGTGTGGGTGGGTCTCTGTATGAGTTTCTGTGAGTGTGTGTCTTTATGTGTGTGAGAATGTAAGTCTCTGTGTATGACTGTGTAAGTGTGAGTGTGAGTCTGTGTGTGTGTTATGCTAGACAAGAGTCTGTGTGAGAGTGTGTATGAGTGTGTGTGTCTGTGTGTAAGTCTATGTGAGTGTGAGTGTGTTAGGGGTGTATGAGTGTGTTTCAGTGAGTATGTGTAGGGAGTCTCTGTGTGCTCAGTCTGTGTGTGCATGAGAATGAGGGTCTTTGAATGTGTGCATTATATGTGCTAAGTGTGAATCTGTGTATGGTGTTTGTGAGTGTCGGCCCTCGGCACTGTGTGGGCCCTGAGCACTGAGCTGGAAGTAGGATCTAAACACCATTTTGGTTGTGGCCCAAAACTCAGAAGGAAAAATAAAAAGAAGACCTCATAGGAAGAAGAACTTCTTGTTTGAAATGAAAGTGAAAAGATATGCCTGCCTGCCCAGAAACAGATTCTTCTCTGAAACTTTAGCACTGCTTGGCACTTGGGAAATAACTTTTTATCTTTAATTTGTGTGTGTATATATATATTTTGGTGCCAGGTACTGAAACCAGGACTTCATACATGCAAGACTATTGTTCTGCTCCACCGAGCTACATCCCTAGCCCTAAAATTACTATGTAATGAATAACATAAATGGGGCTTCTGAGAGAGGATGAAATTTAACTAATCTGTTTTTTTTAGAAAACTTGTCCTGAAGTGCCTATAGTATACCCGGTTTGCTTTACTGTGTCTTTATTTTGCTGTCTTTGGGGACCGCACCCGCTGTACTAAGAGCTTACTCCTAGCTCTGCTCAGGGATTATGCTAGGCAGGGCTCTGGGAACATGCACTGCTGGAGATCACACATTGCACAAAAGAGCCTTAAGCCCTGTACCCTCATCTCCAGGCCCTGCAGACTTTATAAGGCAAGAGTGTAAAGGAGTTTCTCTTATTCCTCTGGGCTGCTTTAATTTTGTTTTCTCTTTTCTTTTCTGACACCTGGAAGTATTCAGAGCTTACCCCAGTGGTGCTACAGGTAAGGTGGGGGTGGGGGCGTAGTATGTGGTGCCATGCACCATGCTGGGCCTCTCACACACACACTTCTCATGTTCAGCCCCTTGGGAGAATGTCTCCATCCTGGCTGTTCTAATATTCATTCCGAATGTTGCCAAACAGTGATTCAGTGTTTCTCCAGAGGATGCTAAGGCTAAGCATGCTTTCTCTGAGCTTATCCACTGAATCTTACACGGATGAGCTATAACCCTGTCACTAGTGACTTCTAGGTGCAGAAGCCTGTGCAGCCATGAAGAATGTTCTTACCACCCAGTGTTGCAGGGGTTCTCAGAGCTTTCTTGGGCTCTCCTTGTTCCCTGATCTGAGTTAGCTACTCCTGCAAGGCCGAACTTCAGGCTCCAGAGAGCCTCTGTGTGTCTGCTGAGCTCCAAAGGGAAGCAGGTTTTGAGCACACACACACACACACACACACACACACAAACACAAACACACACACACGTCTATTCTAGCCTTCCACCCATAGATTCATGTGGACACCTTCTGTCCTAATCTCAGCTCTCAGGGGTCCTCAACTTTCTTACCTGTGATTCCCACCTCTTCCACTGAGAAATTGCAATTCCAAACTTTGAAATCTTACTTGCTTGCCAGTCAATCAAATGAGAGCAATCTCTAGTTTCCAGGAACACTGCTGCCTGGGCCCCCATCCTGCCCTACCTCAAAGTCCCAGCAAGGCTCTGACACTCAGCATGAGCCACAGCTCCCCCCCAGCGTCAGTTCATTCAGCACTTGCTGGGCTGCCTGTACCACCCTGAGCTAGGAGCATCCTGACTTGTGCTAGGAACACCCTGACAGGAACACCCAAACCAGGAATACCCATGCTAGGAATCACCTGTGCCAAGCACACCTGTGCTATAAACACCCATGCCAGGAACGCACAAGCTCGGAGCAACTGTGCTAGGAATACCTGTGCCAAGAACACCCAGGCCATGAAGAGGACCCTGGCAGAAGCACCCATGCCTAGAGCACGTGTGTTAGGAACATCTACAACAGAAACACCCATGGCAGGAATACCTGTGCCAGGCACACCTTTACTGAGTACACCAGTGCTAGGAACACCCTGGCAGAAAAACCCATGTTTGAAACACCGTGACAGGAACACCTATGCTATGAACCTGTGTTAGGAATACCTGTGCCGGAACACCTTGACAGCAACACTCATGCAGGTACACCCATGCCACAACACCAGTATCAGGAATACCCGTGCTAGGTCCCTGTGCATGAGTCCCTCTCCTCCCCTCCCAGCTTCATCCCACCTAAGAAAGCGGGGCTGCACTGAAGGGGAGCAAACAGGTAATTCTATTGTTTAAAATATTTTTTTATTTGTTGTACTTAATGAGATACTTAAGGTCCATGACCCTCCACCCTATCCCTACACCTTCCTAGTCTGGTCTTCTATCCCCTGATTTAGTTTTTTGAACATTTACGTTTTTTTCCAAATAGGTACTCCCAAATATCTCTCCTATCACAGATCATGGCTTTGGGGGGCATGGGGTGGCAACAATAGAACCCAAGCCTTCATGATGAGCAAGTGTCCCACCACTGAGCCACACCTGTGCCCTAGAGGCTAGACTTTTGAGAGCAGAAATCTGGTCTGTGGTCCCTTCCTCTCTTATCTACTAAGACCGTGAATGAAGTAAGCATCCTCCACCCTTCCCTATGCAGATCCCCACTTCCCATTGACAGCTAGAAAGCTAGAGCTGAGCAGGTGTGTGGCCGAGACCAGATGGAGGCCAGCAGATCGTTTCTGCCATCAGAGAATGAGCAGTCCTAGCAGGATCCTCTAGATCACAATTTCACCATCAGTTCTTTCACCTCTAGAGAGATACTGCTGTGCAACTACTCAAAACGTCCTTTTTTTGATATATCCATAGTATGATCCCTAACCCAAGTCAGTTGTTTCAACTTTATCTGATTACTTGACTTGATCACTTGACATCCCGTTATTCATCGATTTGCTCGAGCGGGTGCCAGTAACATTTCCATTTGATGACCCTATCACGTGCCAGTGTAGCCCAATGGCATCTGCTTGCTTCAGGAATATGAAGAGCCTCAAACTATTCGTTCAGAGTCTTGACGAAGAAGTCTGACCATCTTGTAGGTGGGCGGCCACGTGATCTTTTGACATCCCGTGGGATCCAGTCTGTAACAGCTCTAGACCAGCGGTCGCCTCCAAATTGCATTACATGTCCAGCCCATCTGATTTTCGATGCCTTGGCAAACGAGACAGCATCCTTGACTCTGGACCAACTTCATCTGATCCCAAAATCAATCAAACTCATATGATATCAGATTCATATGTGTTTTTGTAGCATGGTTTGGAAGAACACCCGAGAAGTTCTTCCTGATCTTGAAGGACATAAGAGTTTTCAAAGAGGCCACACCTTTATTTCCTGTTTAAATTTTTATCTTGGTGGTCGCTGTTCCCCTTTTTGCATTTGGTAAGAATTCACCTCAAGAAAAACTGCTCTGGAAACTCCCATAAAAAAGAAACTTGTGGTCAGCTAAGTCATTTCCTCATTTTTTAAATTCAATTTTTTTACTTGCTGATAGAAGATACGAAAATGCTAAGTCAAAATACCTACAAAGAGTTGATCGCTCATTAATCTAATGAAAGTATAAGTTTCTTCGTCTTCAGGGCCTTGCTTTGTAATACCTACAAAGAGTTGATCACTTATTAATCTAATCAAAGTGTAAGTTTCTTCATCTTCAGGACCTTGCTTTGTTCACAAAACCTCTCCCCAGGAGCCAGTGGGGTGGGGTGTGCTGTTGTGCTAGAAAGGGTCACGAGTGAGGGAAGGGAAATGACCTGTTTTTACTTCAACTCCCTTTGGATAAATCAAATGAGAGTAAATGTACACTCTCAAGTGACCAGGGATGACCTGTGAGGAGTAGGAGAAAGTTATGTGATCAAATAAATGTTAGAAATGTGATTTATAATATTTCTTCTAAAGTAAAGAATTTGTATAGGTACAGAGGAATAAAGTAAAGAAATCCTTTTGTCTAGAGTGGGTAGGGCGCTTGTCTTGCATGCAGCCAACCCGGTTCCATCCCAGGCATCCCATGTGATGCCCTGGACACCACCAGAAGTAATTCCTGACTGCAGAGCCAGGACTAACCTCTGAGCATCGCTAAGTGTGACCCCAATAAAGCCAGAAAAAAAAGAGAAGAAATTCTCTTGCCTTGCTTATATATACCTTCTGGGATATATTGACCTCTGTTAGCATATGTATTTATGACATTGCTTTCATATATATATATATGGACTATATATTACATGTATGATGTGTATGTGCACGTGTGTATGACTGTGTGCATATATGTATATGCATGTGTACATATGTGTATGACTAGGTACCTGTATGTATATGCATGTGTATATGTGTACATGTATGTATGTGTGCAGATTCTTTCACAGCTGAGTGGGCCTTACAGGTGCCAACGCTGCCTTTCAATGTGTTGTGCTGTTCACTGCTTTCAACCTGCAGTCAGAGGTTTCACCAACGTATACCTCCTGCTCCCAGTCAAGCACTCATATCCTGTGGAGTTTTTCAAACACCTCCTTGAAGAATAAAAGATGATTGTTTAGAGATCAAAGCAAACTTAGCTTTACTTTAAAATAGGATGACAGAAAAAGTTCTGGGACTGACGGGCACTTTTCTCCTTTCCAGCTGGGCACCAAAGAAGGCTACCTCACCAAACAGGGAGGCCTGGTCAAGGTAAGGACTGACAAGGGCAGGGCACACTGTGAGGCTCGGCTCTCACCTAGACACTCGTTTTAAAGTAGAACTGTCTGCTTTGGAAGCAGTTCAAACATTTAGCTATCCCAAGAGTTTGTTTTAAATGTTTTAGTGAAATAAGGTGGTTTATATTGAACAAAACTTGGCTTTGTTTCATGTGAGATGTGACAGGAGAGAAAAGAGAGAAATGTGTTTGAGAGAAAACACAGGTTTCTCCAGAGCGGAAATAAGCAAAGAAACATAGAAAAAGCAAGCAAGATAGTGTTCAAGAGAGAACACAGGCTTGAAGAGCAAGCCTAAGAGTTCGCTTTAATGGCTAGTCTTAGAATTCTGGTGAATCATTTGAGTATTCTTTGGTAAAACCAAGCATATGAGAATGGTCTGCAATTAGTACCTGAAGCGGGAGGGGGAGAAATATATATAAACATACACATATATATATATATATATATATACATATATATATTATATAAATATAAAATATATATGTGTATATATATATATACACACATATATATATATATATTTTGCCACACCTGGCTGTGCTCAGGGCTTACTCCTGGCTCTATTCCCAGGATACACTCCTGGTACCATTCAGGGTACCATAGAGGGTGTCGGGGACAAAACCTGGGTCAGCAATGTGCAAGGCAAGCACCTTCCCTGGTATACTATCTCTCTGGCCAAAATCATGGAATTTTAAAGCAAGTCTTAGAATATTATATTGTCTGAGGTTTCTTAATATTAAAAAAAAAATAAAATTTTTATTTTTATTATAAAAAAAAACAAAAAAAAAATAAGGGAAAACAAAATAGAAAAAAAAAAAAAAAAAAAAAAAACAAAAAAAAAATGAGAGGAGAAAAAACAACTATATAAAGGGTAAAGGTTTTTTTTTTGAAAAACTTAAAAAAAAAAAAATACACGAGAGGGACCAAATAATTGTTGTTCAGCATTATATGAGGATTAACTGTAGTGTCACACAACTCAGGGAAGGTATGTAACACACAGCAGGTTCTGAAAATATTGTACCTATTTATTATTTTAGTGTCCATGAATGAAAATCTCAGGGATTGAAAATATTCAACTTGAATATTTATGAAGCCATTTTTATCTGTTTTAGGATGTTAATGACATTGCTATTAGCTCAGTACACAGAATTATTTATATTTCTTTAGAGGGGCCAGAGAGACAGTACAGGGTTTAAGGTCCTTGCTGTGCATATGGCCTACCAAGGTTCAATTCCTGGGACTATATGTAGTATACGATACAGTCCTCAGGGTCCCCTGAGGATTGCCAAGAGTGATTCTTGAGCACGGAGTAAGGAATAAGCCATGAGTGCAGGTGGGTGAGGCAAAAAAAAAAAAAAAAAAACCTACAGGAAATAGTCTAGTTGAAACATTGCATTCCTGTTTTCAAAAACTGTATATTTCAATTTTTAATATTTCAGACGTGGAAAACAAGGTGGTTCACGTTGCAAAGGAATGAGCTGAAGTACTTCAAGGACCAGATGGTGAGATGTGAAGACACGATTTCCTCAGAGAAGCTGCTCTCCAGAGCTGAAGGGAGCTCAAGGGCTGGAGCAGTTTCCTGTGCAGGAGGGCTGGAGTTTGCTCCCAGCCCATGCGACCTCCCAAGCATTGCCAGGAATAACCCCCAAACATGAAGCTGGGAGTAGCCACTCGGCATGCTAGGTGGGACACAAACAAAATAAAGCAGATCCAATCAACCCTCCTGATGGGAGGAGCACCTTTCTTCAGAATCGCTGAAGGTTTTCTCACGGGCTCATCTACACCAGCCAACACCGACAGGCACTTTGTCCTAACGCAGGCCCAGGTCTCCCCAGAGGTAAGGGCCCAGACTGGCTGTCTTGGGCTCCAGCCATCAGGAGCACCACCCTCAGGCTGGGCCCCGGAATTGTGCCCGACACAGAATATGCCTCTTGCAGCCAATCCGCCTTGATCTGAAGCATCTTCTTCCCCTACTCACTGCATCAAGCAACTGAAAAATCATTCCCTCTTCCCCCACCGTTTCAAATTAAGTAGTTGTAAAACAGGAAAGAATCTCCATTCCATGCTAGAATCTCTCTCGGTTACTTGAAACAAAAAACATTTTCTTGGGGATGGGTTGGGCTTTCTAGATCAGGAGAGAGACTTCTCCCAGAGAGACACCTCGCCTCACACAGCAAAGCATGTTAGCACGTGGGTATCTAATTTATGATTTAGGTTGTTTTTTTCTAAGTCTCCAGAGCCCATTCGGATCCTAGACTTAACAGAATGTTCTGCGGTACAGTTTGATTACTCTCAGGAAAGAGTGAACTGTTTCTGGTAAGTTGCTTTATAAAAGAAATGTTCTAAAATAGCCTCTTGCCAGACACTGACTTTAATCAGCGATTAAAATCCCTGTATGTCCTTCATATGTCCAGGGTTTGAACTGGGCTGGGGAGGGTACCCTGGAGCAGGACATAAATGTAGAGTGGGACACTCCGGGTCACAGAAAGGGGCACGCAGGCCACAGCAGATTCCCGGGTGTACTGAGCTCCCCTCCATAAGAGAGATTGAACAAAATGGTCTGGGGGTGTCCCAGACTTGTTTGATTCTTTGAATTTTCCCTAGAAAAAAAACAGCTCAGCTGCTGCACTGTGATCCCAGCTCCTTGTCACTGCTGTGTGCAAGGACAACCCCACAAGCAGCTCTGTATCCACCCAGGCTCAGTTCCCTCGTCCTAATATACTGAATCAAGGTTTAGGGGACATAAAATCAACTAGGCTCTTGTATAGCTTAAACTCTTCCTTTTCTCTCAATAGCTTAGTGTTTCCATTCAGGACCTTTTATCTCTGTGCCAAGACAGGCGTGGAAGCCGATGAGTGGATCAAGATCCTGCGCTGGAAGCTGGTGAGTTAGATGAGCTTCTGGGTGCCCAGAACCAGCACAGGCTGAGGCCTCAGTTCCCACGCAAAGTGTGAGACTAAGTCCAAGAACCCACAGGATGTCTTCTGGAATGGCAGGACTCAAAGGGTGGCAGCTCAGCGAAGAGCAGTATCCTGTGTTTGTCAGCAGAGTCTCGGCCAGCCGGGAGTCTCTGAGGGCTGGGTGAGATCCCCCTCACTAGAGGACATCCTGGTCAGAGAGATGAGGTAGAAGGGTTGTTGTATTTCCAACACGTCTTACTTTGGGCATGACAAACAGAGGCAGATTTTACTTGCTTTTTCTAAACATCCTGGTAGGGAGAGCGGGTGCTTAGAAAGATGTCTATTAGTTTTAGTCAGGTTTGTGCATTAGTTTAGCAAGCACTTGTCCTTGAAGCTTACTGAAATTGCTCATAAACTGCATCTTGAAAGTCTTAGTGTTTTGAAATGTAAACATTTTTTCTCATTTTATGTAATTAGCTGTCATAGAGACTATTCTTGCTTTTCCCCTTCTAGATACTAGGAACTTTGCTTTAGATTTTCTTCCCAGTTTGAATCCAAATGTACAACTTTTATGGAGGAAGTTCCAATATTTGTTGTTCAGTGGGGAAATAGTTCGTCTAATGAAATCTTGCTCAAATTTTGTCGTTCCTATTGTAGAACTATTCAAGTGATACATAACCATTATTTTGAAAGGTGAAATGCATCAAATGCACTTTGATTTCCCCTGTGCAAATACTTTTAAATAAAATAAAATGTAACAACTCTCCAGAGCACTTTACCTGCTCACTCCAACTGCTCCAGACTAATAGCTTCATTTTGGTTCACTGAGAACTGCCTGATGGATCACTGAGTACTTGGGTGATTCCCAGAGTGTGTGCCATCTAGCAAGCACATAGCAGCTTTGGTTTTGTTTTGGGGGCCAGGACCAGCAGTACCCAGAGGTTACTACTGGCTCTGCACTCAGGAATGACTCCTACTGGGCTCAGGGGACCATATAAGATGGGGGAATTAAACACGGGTGGACCGCATGCAAGCGTCCTACCCTCTGTACTGCTGCTCCAGCACCAAGCTTGCTCCTGACAAAATTACAGACCATCAGATGAGAGCTGGGGGGTGGCCCGCTCTAAGTCATCATAGTTGGTGTAGTTCTTACCCTTTTGTATGTCCTTCTTTTACTTCCTTCAGTTTGCTCAGTGATGATCACTGTGTTTTGTTACAGTCTCAAATCAGGAAACAGCTTGACCAAAGGGAAGGAACCATCCGGTCCCAGTCGTTTCGTCTTCAAATAGCCCTTCCTGACTCCAGGCAGGCCTTGGTGCTCCACAGGCTGTGACCTCACTCCCAGCCCCAGCACCCCACAGTGCTGAGGACATTTCTTAAAATCCAATCAGAGGCAGGGACTGATGCCTCTGGTGCCACAATGGAGGGACTTGTGTCCCCAGGTGCTCACTGAGCCGGAGAGTCAGCAGCCACCTTCCCACCTGCCAGTCACATCAGCCAGCGTCTACGCCATCTTCTGCAGACAGGCCAATGCACAGGGCTCAGGGCTGTGGAGTTCAGGCCCTTTCCTGAAAGTGCCGGGGGCCAGTAGGTCGTGTGAGCTTCCTGACAAGCACCAAGCTCTTTGAGTTAGATGAGCTTCTGTGCCCAGAACCAGCACAGGCTGAGGCCTCAGTTCCCACGCAAAGAGTGAGACTAAGTCTGAGAACCGAATAAATGTAACTACTCTCAGTAGGGAGGATGCTCCCGGGGACACAGAACATTGGTAAGCTAGTCTGACGCGCTATTCTGTACCGAAAGGGAGCATCTGCAAGCCCTGAGCTACCGTCACCTGACATTGCTCCCAAACAAGAATCCGTCCCAAGTGAGACAAATCCCCTTCCTGAGAAGCCCAAACCCCGCATCTTAACTTGGGTGAAGCTCCCGTGAAGCGTTGAGGGAGCCACTAACCCATGTTCAAGCAAGGGTTGAAGCAGGACTGTGGTACCAATTCTCAGAACTCGGATTCCAGCAGCCTGTCACCTGCAGTAATACTTGCTTACGGAGCAGATTAAGGAGATGCAAGAGGAGGAAGAAGTCCGAGATAAGGATGCGACCATGCAAAACTCTGGCAAAGGAATTCCTTGTTAACTACATTTCTTCTATTAAACATCCAGCACTGGGACCATCACTTTCCCCCTGCATTTCAGCAACACTGTATTTTCCTTGTATCCTGTGAGATCAAGCAAATGCCAACTGAAATGTGTCTAGTATGCAGAGGAAGGAGTCACAATACATCCTCCCTGAGCTCTGCTTTTCCCCTTTGATCGGCAGGAACCAGTGCAGTGGTTTTTAACCTGTAAAATAAACCTTGTTCATTTATGTTCTTTGGTTAGTTATGTTTTTTGCTATGCTTATATTTTGCTACGTAAAGAAACAGATGATGGATATGAATGATGGCAAAGGGTGTCCTCAAGACTTTGAGCCATGAAGGGCCTGAGTGGAAGTCTTTGTCCTCAGAGCTCTGGACTGAACATGGGAAAACGAACAGTGACCACAGAGAAACGAGAATGTCCTGCAGCGAGGCTGGCGACACTGAGTGACAGGAATGTCTCTGCTGTGAAAGGAGCATTAACTGTGTCCTGGGCTACTTCTGCTCCTGCAGCCTGCTGGCAAGTGCAGGACCTCCTAAGGTTAGCGTGGGGCCACCCTGATTCCCTGAAGCCAGAGGGTGCTCGATACTGGAAAAGGGGGAGAGTGGAGGACAGGCCTGCCCCCTGGAAGCATAGCCCCTGGGTCTCACAAGTTGGTGGTAGCCACCACCTCCCAGACACCAGGGAGTTGTGGAAACTGGACTCTTCCTCTGCCCACTCCGGTGCTAGGGAGTCATGCAGCATCCCCGATCTCAGGCTTAGTGCAACGGATGTCACCGAGGTGAACAACGATCTTACTCCCCTTCGTAGGTGCTGCTGCTAACATGTCAAGCGCCCACTTCCAAGTGCTGCACCTTGAGCAGCAACTGGCTGAGCCCAGGCTCCCTGCGCCCTTCAGACCTGGGTGTGATGTCCAGTGGAACTTCGTAAAATTGTCAGTGTGAAGGACCAGAAAGGCCTGAGTGTGATGGCCAGTGGAATTTTGTGAATTGTGTGTGCAGGACCAGATAGCCCTTTTTACAGTTTCTCATCTACCAGACTGGAATTTTCTAAGTATAGCAAATAAACCATATCCATCAATGCTCTGGGGAATCAAACTTGTCATTGCAGGTAAAGATACAGATCTCAAAGCCTCAGTATACTAATGGAGATATTTAATCTATGAAGCTTTCCTATTTACCACTCCCCGTTCAGTAAACATAACTAAATATTGGTCAACCATAAAACTCATTTTCTTTTTCTTTTTTTGCTTTTTGAGTCACACCCAGCAATGCTCAGGGGTTATTCCAGGCTCTGCACTCAGGAATTAATCCTGGTGGTGCTTGGGGACCACACGGGATGCTGGGGAATTGAACCCAGGTTGGCTGCATGCAAGGCAAACACCCTACCCACTGTGCTATCCCTCTGGCCCTTCATTTTTATACTTTTAAAAGACCTTTTTAAAGCACTAAATGCACTGACCACAATGTCCCAGAAACTACAAAATTCAGATCATGGAGTCTGGTTTTAATGGGTGTCTCTAACACCTCAGTAGATCGTGCCTATTACTTCACAGCTCCCTGCAAGAAAATATGCAACATTTTTTAAATACACAACTCTTGCATGTGATGGGAAAGCTACTGTTCTTGCCCAACTTCAACGTTCCTGTTCCGTGTTTCTACAGTTCATCCCACGCCTTCCAGACCTTCCAGTCAAGTTGTAAATCCTCCAAACAAATGTTAAGTCTGGCCTCGTGTGCAGGATAGCGGGAAGGCAAAAAGCAAGTGGCAGACTGTGCCAGGCTAACAACCTCACTACACACGAGAGGTAGCACAGTTAGTCAGCAAGAAAGGCATTCCAGTCAGACAATCCTGGAAGGGAGTCTGTGTTTCTGAATACAGACTTCTATATTCTGTACTCAGATGTAGATTCTGGAAGTTAGGCCCAGAAGAAGAAAAACTCCATTTTCCTTAGTTAGGCCCACAGAAAACTCACAGTAAAAATCTCCAATTAGGATTGACATGAAACAGAATTCATGTGGTTGAAAGAGCAACTTACACTAATCCTTTAAACCTTTGAAGGGAAAGTCTAATAATAAACCTATAGTGTTTAAAGTATACTCAAAAAATACTGTTTTATTTATATACCCATGTGAAAAAATGTACTTAATCACTTTTACAAACATACCAATATTGGAAACAGATTAAAAACAAACACATCGAAATTTTACAAAGTACACACATAATTACACTGGTTATAGGAAGCTCAGAGGGGGAAATATTAGCTATTGTTTTCCTTAGAGAGCAGCACCCTCTGGAAAAAAAATCAAATAAAATAATCCATCTATGTTGCAAAATGACAATGTATAGCACAGTTAGTGATTGTACTGGTTTTATTAATTCACTAAGCATTTTTCTTTCTCACATTCAATGCAAAGAAATCAAACAGCATGAAGAAAAAGATGTCCTCCTCTTCCTCCCTCACAAGGAAAATGCTCTGCTCCTGCCTGCTGGCCTGGGTGCAGGGACAGCCGGGGGAGGGGGAACCACTTCCCGGCTCCTGGGAATCCCATCCCTCATTGATTCAGACCCACCAAACAATCAACGGGTGACTGAAGGAAACTCCACGGGAGCTGAGAGCAAGCACTTCTGTGGCACCCCAGACCTCAGGGTAAAAGAAGGTCTGACACGAGGAGAGGACAAATGTGCCTGTAAGCCACACCTCCAGGCTCCCTCTGAGTATAAGGCAGAGAGGGGCTATCTCAGGAACATGCACACAAGCATTGTGCCGTCAAAGTCGCTGGATTGATGCTGGGTCTGTTACGATGAAAACAAACTATGCTGAAACCACTGTCCAATTAGGAAACCTCCACCACTTGCCTCAATGCCTCAAACAACGGAGCGGAGTTCCTTCTCTAGGCTGACAATCAGTCCTGAAACCAAGAGATTAAGCAAATCAGAACACAAGAAAAACGTTCAAGGCATCTTTTTAGATTTAAATTCCCTTCAGTGATATTCAATTACTAGTAAAGTAAGACAGTCCATTCCCCATAACTGAAAATTATAATTCTAGATGAATACACATAACAAAATTTACTTTAATCACCTATTAAAGTGGACAAATGAAAAATATTTTTATATACTGAAAGTACAGAGTTATATGCCCTATGATTTTGTGGGGGTTTGAAAGGAAGAGGTACTTTAGTCTCCAACAAAGGAACAGCGGAGGGAGAGCACGGGGGTCACAGTACTTGCTGTGCACGTGGCCCACCCTGGTGTGACACAGGTCCCAAGCACTTCTGAGTATGACCAGAACCACCTCCTCCCCACTGCATCTCAATAAAAACAAGGCCAAAATGGGCATTTCAAATGGAAAAAAAAAAATCTGAAGATGAATGGCAGGTGCATAAAGCACAGATTTTCCTGTCTGAAAGTTAACCCAAAAATGGTCTGGGAAAGACGTCAGACACTGTATTCAATCGTTGTTCACATGCTTCCTCTGTCTCAGTTACAATCACTTGGAATTCTCCTCACTAAAATGTAATTCTGTTTATTACCATAATCTGTCACCATACAGCATCTGATGTTGATTTACCATTGATGTTTACAAGTTCTGATACCACTCTAGCCTATATAATTTACAACATACTATTTTATGTTTATATACTATTCACATATACCATTTTATGTTTCTAAACATTTAGAAATCAAAGACACTAGATCTCTAAACCTCCAGTTTTAAAAAAGACGAAATCTGCAAACAGCTTCAGCAACATGGCTGGAAAAAGAAGTGCTAAAACATGCTAGAAAAAGCAAAAAAAGGCAGGGCCAGACCAATAGAACAGCAGGGAGGACGTTTGCCTTGCGCATGGCCAACCTGGGTTCGATCCCCGCATCCCATTTGGTCTCCCAAGCACCACCAAGAGAAACCCTTGAGGGTTGCTGGGTGTTATCCAAAAAGCAAAAAAAAAAAAAAAGAAAAAGAAAAAAAAGAAAACCCAAAGCTGTATTTTATCCAAAAAGGCTTTAAAAAATTAAACTGTGTCAGCCTCATGGTGAGTGTGGCCTATGGAGTTCCTGGGGGAAAAGTAAAAGGCTCAGCCAGCACCTGGTCGTGTCCTACATAGCTCCTAGGGCCTGCTGGTTTCGGAGCAAGGATTGACGGCCTCCACTCAGTCCCCAGCCTCCGGGCTCAGTGGGTATGGCCCTGAGCTCCAGCCACCACAGCCGACGGCCGCAAGACAGAGACTCCAGATCCAAGGCTGCGCAGGTGCTCTGCCGCCGTGGTTTAATTTTGACTCAATGTATTTTAGCACCAGGTCCTTTCAGGATTTTTCTCACTTGTACACTTCAACGATCATTCTACTTGCATCAAACTGGAGAGGTTATGGGGAATGAGGAATTATGATGTCACACTAGAACTCACTATTAAATAATCAGATAGAGACATCATACATTAGTATCCATAGGATAAAGTGTAATAGAAGAGAGATTGGGAAATACAGGGACATAGACAAAGAGATAGATAAGAAAATGCGCCTGCAATGGTGGCAGGCAGGGTTTGGGTGGGTGTGTTTGGGAATTGGGTGGTGGGAACTGGCACTGGTGTAGTGATGGATTCTGGAACACTGTATTGTAGAGACTCAATTATGAACATCCTTGTAATTCTATATCTCACATGGTATAATAAGGATTGGGGAAGATGAAGGAGAGAAGGAGAGAGACAGAGAGAAAGGGAGCGAAGGAAGAAATGCCTGCTCTGGAGCTGGGAGAGGGGGAATGTGGGGACATTGGTGGTGGGATTGGGGCACTGGTGAAGGGATGGGTGCTGGAACAATATATGACTGAGACCCAATTATGAACATCTTTGTAATGTTGTTCTCATGGTGGTATAATAAAAAATTTAAAAAAAATTTAAACCGTGGACTAGAGAGAGCTCAATGGGCTAGAGCACATGCCTTGCCTATGAGAGGCTCAAATTCATTTCCTGCTCCCTGAATAGCCCCTGAGCACTGTGGGTTGTGGACCTACAACCAAAAAGAACGATCTTCACCCACATACTATCAATACTTTACAATAAGTATCCCGGGAAGGCTCTCAGAATCAAGGAAACTTTATCTTTCCAGGAACCCAGCTCCCTAGTGTTCACGCTCAACCTCAATCTTCCAGAAAAACCTGAGTATACTCATCCTCTCAGGCTCTCTGAATACTCACATTCATCTTGCGACAGTCACTTGGAACCCTAAACACTCTACCTAGACTGGTCTCCATGAATTAAATATGTCTGACATCTTGAATGTGTTTTTGTTTCATCATCTTCACTCTGCTTTTAGAAGCTAGTTTAATACAAGCAATGCTTTAAATTTGCTTGAAAATTGAAGACAGCATTTAATTTTCTTTCCAATCTTTAAAAGGTCCCCACCCACATATAGCTGTCACCCTGTGTTAAACTGCTTGGCTATGATAAAAGATTTAAAGCTGGATCCAAGGTCATTAATACGCACCTGTATTAGCACTGCTGCTGGCTATGAAACTCACCACCAAAGGTAAACGATTAAACTGAACCACCTAGAAAGAAAATGATATCTGAATGTTTTATTATGAATGGGTAGCATCAAATAATCCTTAAGAAAACAATGCAGTCAATGCATAGGTTGTAAGCCAAACATGTTAAAAATAAATCTTTCCACAAAACAAACTCACTGATTATCTCCTCAGAGACTGTAATATTAGTGAGCCTGAGAAGTTTTAAGGTACTACTGAGTTATCTTTATATCTGAAACCTGGGAGGGGTAACATAGTAACGAGTCAATAAATACTGATTATAAAACCACAAAAACAGTAGTTCCTTACCAGTGAAATTGTCAGAATGATTTGGTTATCATTTGCCTAAAGCACAGCAGAGGGGGTGATAGTACAGTGGGTATGGCACTTGTCTTGCACATGGTTGACCCAGGTTTGATCTCCATCATCTCATACAGTCCCCAGAGCACTACCAGGATTGATTTCTGACTGTAAATCCAGGAGTAACCCAGCATGTGTTGCTTACCTCCTCACCGCTGCCCCACCACCCCTATCTCCCACCCCCACTGCCAAAATAAAACAAAAAAAATACCAGCAGAATACTGAACTCCCCCCCACGCCCCTGTTTTTGGGGCCACTCAGCTGTGAGCAGAGCTCACTGCTCTGGCCCTGTGCTCTGGAATCACTCCCAGCTGCACTTAAGGATTGAACTGGGAGCCTTACCCTCTAAACTATCTCTTTGACCCCTAAAAAATTTAACTTTTAAAACAGAAAATAAATTGGGGACAGAGAGTACAATAGGCAAAGTGCTTGCCTTGCATGCAGCCGAACTGGGTTTAATCATGAATACAACATATAGTACCTCAAGCCCTACCAGGAGTGATACCTGAGCACAGAACCTGGAGTAAGCTATGAGCACAGTCAGGTATGGCCCCATAAACCAAATAAATAGAAAATATCAGTCATGGTACTTACTACCAAAACTACACAAGAATCATGCTCTACAAATCATCACAGTAAAGCAAAAGCAAGTCAACAATTCTCAAGAAAACATGGGCCCGAGGTAGGGAAGTATTTCAGGCACACAGCCTGGTCACACATCCAGTTTGGTCCTGCATACTGTGAAAGGTGCCCCCAAAGCACCGCCAGGGGTCACGCCTGAGCAGAGAGTCAAGTGTGGCTCCAAAACAAATACAAAGAAAATGTAACTGGTCAATCAAAGGAATATGCAACTCATTTCTTTGTTGTTGCTGTTGTTGGGGTGGGGGTGGGGGGGTGGGGGATGATGTTATGCAGTAACAGGAAACTTGTACATTCAATGTGTCAACTTTACTACAGAGCCACATCCTAATTAATTTCTTTCCTACCAACAACAACCCCATGTACATGATACATATGTAATCCAAAACCAAATGTTGGCCTTAGCAGAGTTCCCCTGTTTGGACCAGCAGCTGAGAGAACTGATTTGGCTAAGGGCACCACCTACTGGAGGTGACAGCACATTAACCTACCCCCGCCGAGGCTAACGCTTTTTCCTTTAAACTTGGCCCAACAGACGAATCCGTACTATCAATCACTGATAAGAAATGTGAAGAGAATTCTGACATGACTGAACCCAATTCAAGGCTAAGATTTGATTTGCTTTTTAGCAGCTGTGGGTATTTGGAACATGCCCTGTAGCACCCAGGGATATCTGTTACTCAGCAGCATTCGGGTTTGCTGCTCAGGGGTTCACAAATGGCAGTATGTGGGGGCCCAGGTGGTGCTAGAGCTCCAACCTGAGAACTCTCATGCAAAGTCCTTGGAGCTGTTTCCACTTGAAGGCTAAGACCTTTAAAGTGGAATTTACTGCAAAGTAAAATTCTGGGCCAGAACCAGAATTTTACAGCAAGTAAGGGACTAAAGGGACTACCTTGCATGCAGCCAACCAGGTTTTGATCCCTGGCACCATAGATAGTCCCCTGAGCCCTGCTGGGTATGGCTCAAAAGCCAAAAAGAAACAAAACACCTAAAATTCAGAACTGTAACACAAGGATTTTAAATAGAAGCAATTTAAAATTTTATATAAAATCAGTAAATCATCAGATAATGAACTTACTTGGTATGTGTTATAGTAACAGATGATACTTTTATTTTTTGAAAGTCCTAATTTACTTCCCTTGGTCTGTGGCAAGGGCAAAGGTAGACAAGAAACCAGGTCTCAAAGCATGCTCCGGGGCATTGTCATTGGCCACTGGAAAGAGAAATGATTTAAATAAAAACTATGCAATGATGTGTCAGGAGAAACATTTACAGTAGCTTTAAAAATAAATACATGGGAAACTGTAGTTCAGAGGGCTATGCTTCACAATATGGGATATTCTATAACACACAGGCTCTCATCAATGTAGCTGGGAAATAGTGCTCAATCAGAAGTTTGGATACAGAGTCCAAAGAGGTAGCACAGCAGGGTAGGACACTTTCCTTGCATGTGGCTAACCTGAGTTCAACCCTGACACTCTATATGGTCCCCTGAGACCCTCCAGGAGTGATCCCTAAGTATAGACCCTTATAAGGGTCTATACTTATATAAGTATAGAATATATAATATAATATATATTCTATACTTATATAGTATAGTTATTTGAGGACTAAGCCCTCAAATAACTAAAAAAAAAAAAAACAAAAAAACAAGTGTAGATACATTATCTAAATTCAAATGTTCTCATTTTAAAAAATACCAAGTGTTTATGGGACCAGAGATAGTACAGTGGGCAGGGTGCTTGCAGTACACACACCACATATGATACTCCTAGCATTTCCAAGAATGATCTCTGAACACAGAGCCAGAAGTAAGCTGTGAGCACTATAGGGGGTGGCCCACAGAAGACAAACAAAACTAAATCCCTGCATTTTCTTTTTCTTGAATGGAACTAGAGGGCATGAAGTCACAGGGCACCAGGAATCACAGGAAATCACTTTTTGAAAGTCCTAATTACTTTCTTGGTCTGTGACAAGGGCAAAAGTATGCACCTTGTGGCACAACCCTCCCCTTAAAACAAAATAAAAGTCATACCTTTAATAACAGGCACACCGTCTCTATCAGACACAACAATAGCATGGAGTCCTTCAACACTAAAAAGAAAAAGTTAAATTACAACTATGGATACTGCAAGATCCTATAATGTATCTGCTAAAGTTCTGCCAGAAATTAAACTTTACATGTATTACTGATATTTGTAATTTTACATACTTACATAGTTTATCACAAAGAACAAAGACATACCTGATTCTCTATTAAACTTAACACCACAGTTATAAAAGCCTTCTTTCAGTAAGAAGTGTTTCACTATGGTTCTGTACACATCACAAATATCGACTTTAATTTTGTACTCCACTGGTCTGTGGTAAGTGTGTCCCACTACACCATCCCCCATGTCCCCACCAATCTCCACAAGTCTCCCAGCAAGGTAGGGACAGTCACTGACTGAAAGCCCCCTCCCTTTTTGGTTCCAATATGTAACTATTTTAGTTATATACCCCTGCCTGCAGGCAGCAATGGCAAGTGAAGGAAGTAACTGCACAAAGCACGGACTTCACAAATGCTTCACTTTGTCAGTTACTAACACACCCTGTGATCAGCAAGCAGCTGCTGCATTTTCTTCACGTAACATGCCCCGTGATGAGCACTTCCTTCACAGCATGTGCAGACATTACCAAGCACTTACTATTCAGTGCACAGACAATAAAGCACAGCTGTGTTCTCCTCGTCTTCCTGTGATAAAACCCATCGGCGTTCTTCTGGTTTATTTTGTTTGGGGCCATACCTGTCCATGCTCAGGGCTCACTCCTGGCTGACGGTGCTCAGGAGAACCATATGAGGTGCCAGAGATCAAACCCAAGTTGGTAGCATGCAAGGCAAGCACCCTACCTCTTGTACTGTATTCAGTTTTTTAAAGAAAGTAACTGAAATAGTGTTCTGGCCAATAAAGATGAGCTACAGCAAAAAAAGAGAAATGATAATGCAGCAAGTAAAGTGTAAACAAGTACAGAATAAATGGCAGCTGAGGACTCACTGTTGTGTGTGAAAGGAGTGACCGTGGAACTGTGTCACAGAAAGGCAGGAAAGAAGGGAGCTGTCCTGGAGTGGGGCCCTGGATACTACACACACACTGAAGGACAGAAGACTGGAAAACAGGGCCAGAGAGACAGTAGAAGGAGAAGGCATTGGCCTTGCACAAGGCTTAACCCTGACGCCACATATGGTCCCCAAGCACAGCCAGCGGTGACTCTGAGCAGAGTCAGAAGTAGCCCAGAGCACCAAAAAAGTGTGGCCACAAAACAAAACCAAATGGGAGCTCAAAGAGAGAAGGCGTCTGTGTCTGTTCTTACTAAGGATCAAGCTTCCATAATAGAAGCTACATGAAAAGTAGGTAAAGTTCAAACTATACAACTATTCTTTTCTTTTTACAAAGAAACTATTGTTTCCAACCTTTGAAGTTACAGTATAAAATGTTGATCTTAGCATTTGTTTTCTCTTTCCTCTGAAGATTCAACAATGAGGGGTGTTAGCACCCTTATAGACCTTTATAGGGCCACACAACAATTGGAACTTACTATACAATTTCAGATTGTCCAGTTATCTGTAGCCCAGCCCTCCTGTGTGCATAGCCTGAACATGTGCATTGCTCATCACTAGGTAGAGAACAGGACCAGCACACATGTGTACAGCAAGCCAAGAGAAAACAGAAATATAAGTACCAAGTATTAAAAATTTAATAGAGACCTAATAATAAGTATTAAGAACTCAAGTATCACATTAAGTGAAATCAACAGTAACAATTGACAACTGAAAGTTTAAGACAAACTGGGGTTTTAGTCTTAAACTCAGAAGATACAGACAACTTATAAAATATAAACTGACATTTAAACCCTTCTATACTTTAAACAGACTTGGAGGTATAGGGATTTTTAAAAAAGGGAGTAGGGGATAAGGCTCAAGGGATAAACCCTCGGTCTCATGCATGAGGTTCCAGGTTCAAACCAAAAAAAAAAGAAAAGAAAGAAATGCCAGAGCAGTAGTACAGCAGGTTGTGCTTTTAGCCTTGCACGAGGCTGACCAGAGTTCCATCTCCAGCATCCCATATGGTCCCCCAAGTACTGCAACGACTTGTACTGATTCCTGAGAGCAGAGCCAGGAGTAAGCTCTGAGCATCACCCAAAAAGCCAAAATACATAAATAAATAAACAAACAAACAAATAAATAAATAAATAAATAAGACCTCACCACATATTCTACACCATTAGCTCTAAGGTTCCTCATTCTTCTAGAATGTGAAACTGAGTATCTCAGGTTACAATCCTTGCTAGAGCCTCAACTGAAAGAGATCATGTGAGAAGAGACAAGATGGAAGCCCCCTCCCCTCTACTGTTTCTGCAATGACCAGGTCCGCACAAGCTAGTTAGTTTATGGTGCTCTCTGGCCAGCTCACACTGCTGGGGATGGGGGAGCGGGGGATCAAACTCACTGGCCTTATGCCTACAAAGGAGGCACTCTACCACTCAGCTATTCCCCTCACCCTCAAACAAAATGAATTTTAAATTAATTTGAATCACAAAGTCACTGGAACCATAAAAAATATCTGTAGCAAGGCTTCCTGTCCACATCACAAAAAGCTAATTTATAAAAGGGTGCATCAAAGGGCTGGAGCGATAGTGCAGAGGGTAGGGCATTTGCCTTCTAAGCAGCTGACATGGGTTCAATCCCCAGCATCCCATATGGTCCCCAAGCACTGCCAGAAGAAATTCCTGAGTGCAGAGCCAGGAGGAATTCCTGAGCATTGCCAGGTATGATATCCCCCACCCCCAAATAATATAAGGCCACATCAAATGGAATGTGAGTAAGCAAGACACTTACTTGGATGTGGCTGACCCTAACTAGATCCCAAGCACCACATATGGTCCCCCAATACCACCCAGGAGTGATCCCCACACAGCTGGGAATCACACATATACACACACAAAGTAAGAAAGCTTGTAATTTTCACAAGTAGTTCAGATTACAGACTCAGAATTAGGTCTTCAAAGAAATGTAAAATAGCAAAAGTAAAAGCAAGTTCTTAAGTTTCTTCCCCTTAAAATTACCCTACTTCAAAGTACAATCCAGTAAACTGCTATAATAGTATATTTTATAACTTTTTTTTTTTGCTCTACACCCAGGAATTAGTCCTGGTGGTGCTCAGGGACCATATGGGATGTCGGGATCGGACCGGGGCGGCACAGGCCGGCCGCGTGCAAGGCAAACATTCTACCCGCTGGGCTATCCGCCCGGCCCCCTATAACTTATTTTTATTGAAGCACCTGATTTAAGTTATTTGTGATGCATTCAGGCATACAACATTCTAATACCAATCCCTTCACCAGTGTCCACCTCCCTCCACCAATGGCCCAGTGTCCTTCTACTCCATAAGCCTTTGTCTATGGCAGGCAACTCTTCTTCCTTTTAGCCACAGTGGTTTATAGTAGTGTATCTGACAGGGTTTTAAGCATAACCACCACTTTCCAGGACCCCCCTCCTCCTCCTCCAGGGCCACTTCTCAGGGTTCCCCTCCTGTCCAATCCCCTGCCCCAATTCTTTCTACTAAAGGCCAGTTCTCATGCTCTTCATTTCTATTCTCTTTGAGCATTTGTTCATGTTCATTGCAATACTATTCACAATAGCCGAATCAGCAAACAACCCCAGTGTTGGAGAAAATAAATGACTGGGCAAAGAAACTATGATATGTATACACAACTTTAAAGGACACTTAAATGGTAAGAAATCTGCGATCTACCCCTCTGGCCTCTATCAGCTGTTTAACCTTAGGCAAGCCATAAAAATTCAAGAATGTTTATCTGCAAATTCAAAAGACATGACTCCTGCTACTAGGGTTAGGTATTGGTTTTTGTTTTGGTTCAGGGGCCACATCTGATGGTGCTCAGGGATTACTCCTAGAGGGCCTGGGGGGAATGACTATGTGTGGTGCCTAGGCTTGAACCCAGGTCAGTCATATGCAGGCCAAGTGCCTTACCTACTATACTATAGCTTGGTTCTGGTATTTGAAGGTGCCAAGCAACATCATATAAACACATTCATAATATAGTCTAAAGCAAATAAAAACCAAAATACCACATACAATTAACCATCATATAGAATTTAATAACAAATGTATACTCTCTTACCTTGGTAATTTTTTATACAAGAATCGCTTTAGGTCCTGAAAGAGAAAACAGAAAATTACATCATTATATGCCTTGTATTGATTCTCTCGATGCGGTCCTACTCACACTGCAAGTCTCTTATATCATTTAAAACTTAAAAAAAAAAATGTTTTGGGCCACACCTGGTGGTGCTCAGGTTATTCAGAACCCAGGTCAGCTGCATGCAAGGCAAGTGTCTTACCACTAGCTGTACTATCTCTCTGCCCCCTCAAGATGTTTTTAAACTTGAATTTTATGCTTCTCTTTCTGATTTGGTATTTATTAATTGCTTAACTGGGAATGAGTTAACTAATCTTTCCTGTTAACTAATGAGTTAACTAATCTTTCCTGAGACAACCGCTGGACTAGAGCCATTACCGACTGGATCCCACGGGATGTCAAAAAGATCACGTGGCCGCCCACCTACAGGATGGTCAGACTTCCTTGTCAAGACCCTGAAGGAACGGTTTGAGGCTCTTCATATTCCTGAATCAACCAGATGCCATTGGGCTACACTGGCACGTGATAGGGTCCAATGGAAATGTTACTGGCACCCGCTCGAGCAAATCGATGAATAACGGGATTCAAGTGATCAATCTTTCCTGTTAAGCCTAGGTTTCATTATTTGCTGAAGAGAAGAACTTGTACTATAAGTTTTTGTTGAAAGTTCATTGAGAAGATACATGTGACACAATCTGCCTATTTCAGAAGTGGAAAATACATATATATTAGCTATAACTAGGCCATACTTCAGTCCATAGGCTTTCTAACATTTCAAGGGACTGGGATAAATTGATTCACTGCTCTAAGATTCATTTCCTCACAGGACTAATGTGACAACATGGCTCAAGTGTTTGGCATGGAATATAATCAGAACTAAAGGAACCCAGACCGTTTTCCTGATTCATCTCTTATCCGGAGACTGTCACTGACAACATTGCTATCAACTATGAGTTATGCAGATGTTTTCAGTCTCTAATCCTATTCTCCAAACCAGAGATCTCCAGTCTGTTTTTTATTTCCACTAGCCTACTTTACAGCATCTTAAGCACATGCAAAACTCCCTCAACAAGCTTCATGGGATCTACTTTTTCGTAACCTATTTCCATGAATGGTTCTAACAACCCAATTTTCTGCTTTTCTTGTGAATCTGGAGTAAACCTTCCACTTGTCACTTTAAACCACTTGTGAAGTCCAATGTTTTAAATATCTCTCCCCTCCTTTCTAAAAAAGGACACGGCAGTTGAGGTTCATCTTTGGGACTGCACCAGCCTCTCTGCCCTGGTGTGTGGGGCTCCCCCCCCCCAGGGTGTCTCCTTCTGAGAAGCTGCCGCCAAGCTTTGGTCTGAGGCTGTGCAACATACGTGCTGAGCTTTAGTGGCCACTGAAGCCCGAGTGCGGGTGCTCCCCAGATGTCAGCTTGCACAAACAAACACCTGAGAACCAACGTGTGAGAGGCCTCCTCTGCCTTGCACGCGGCCGGCTTATGCCGGTGCGTGTTCGATCCCCGGCATCCCATATGGTCCCCCGAGCACCGCCAGGAGTAATTCCTGAGTGCAGAGCCAGGAGAAACCCCTGAGTATTGCCGGGTGTGACCCAAAAGGAAAAAAAAAAAAAAAAACGGGCCTTCTTGAGACACAAACCAGCTGTGATTCCTCTCATGGGAGTACCTGCTTTACCTACGACCGCTTGCCAGTTCTGAACGAAGGTAAATCCTCAAGGATGGGTGAGATTCGGCAATCGTCTTTCTACCCTCATTATTCATTCTTTCCACCCTTACCTTATTACCCATAAAATCGCGAGCAGGTGCTCGGACACCGAGCGCTTTACGCCTAACGCACAAGCTCTCGAAATCACGAGGCGGTTAAGCCAATCCATTGCTCAATGTTGAAACACAATCTCTAAAAACCTTAAAGTGAAAAAAAATAAACCAATACACAACCAGGTATTTAGTGACGCCGAATGGCCCCGGGCGCGGCGGACGGGGCTCGGGGGTCAGTCTCCAACGTCCCCTGCGCCCCCCCGGCGGCGAAGTCACACGGTCAGGGGGTTCGCTGTCACGGGACGCGGCGGCGACACTAAACACACCCGAGGGCTTGGCGCACCCAGCCGCCTCCTGGGGGCCGGGGCTCCGGGGCCGACGGTGCGGGCGGCACCTAGAGCGGCCGGCCAGTGCCCGTGCGGCCCCGCAGTCTCGCGCCGGCCCCAGCCGCGTCCTCCGGTGCGGCGCGCAGACCTCGGCCCCGTCCTCCGCGTTCCCCGACGGCCCGGACCCGGACCCGGACCCGGTCCCGCCAGAGGCAGCGCGGCCTGGTCGCGCACCCCGCTCCTGCCGGGCCTACTCACATCCGCCATGGCGCGCCCCGAGGGAGCTCGCGATCCACTCGCGGAGAAACACCGACTTGCTTGCTGCCCGCGTCCTGCCCGACTCAGAGGACGTCCACGTCCTGCACTGCGCCACCTCCGCCCGGACCCGGGAAGCGAGGACTCCAGCCGTCACCTCAGGGACTGCCGGAAGTAAACGCCACGTGACGCGGAACCGCCCCTGTTCTTCCGGAAGCGCTCCCGGCCCCTCACTTCCGCCGCTGCGGGATTTCCGGGACAGCGCCCCGAAACGCCGTCCGGGCCCGCCCCCCAGCCCCAGGACCCATCTATTGCGGGTCCAGCCCCGCCTCCCACGGCTGCCCCGCGCCTGCGCAGACTGCGGATCGTTGGAGGTCGCTGCCGCGGGCGGACACTGGAGGGCGCTGGGCGCGGAACCCGGGCAGCTCCGCACAGATAGACGCCGCTTCCGGGCTGCATCTTCACCGCCATAGTGGTGTCTGATGCTGCGGACCTGCAGATTCCACGTCTTACACCTTCTCCCTAGCCGTCCTTCTCGAGAACGGAGAAACAGAGCGCAGCAGCAGGCCGCGGGCCGTATCTGAGCTCGGGGTCCAGTGGTGCGCAGGGCGGCGAGCATTCGTGCTGTGGAAGGTGGTGATGGCGTTGGGTCCGAGCACCGCCCCCTTAATGGTTTTTGCCTGTCCTCTGTGATGCATCCAATAATTTACTTCCCTTGGAGGGCCACACCTATGTGAGGGGAAGGGTTGTCTCTGCCGGGCTTGAACCCGGGGCTTTTGCCAGGGTGTGCATTTAACCGAGACCACGGGAATTGGTTGAAAAATTGGGGTCTGCAGTGCAGCACCTCCGGTGCAGGAGGAACCCAGCAGCTGAGAAATGGAGGGGGAAGAGAACTAAGCTGCGCCCCCAGGTGCGGCAGGAACCTTTGCAAGTGGCGCTGTCGCATCTTTGGTTTTGGGGGTCACACCCGGCAATGCTCAGGGGTTACTCCTGGCTCTGTACTCAGGATTTACTCCTGGCAGTGCTAGGGGGCAATAAGGGTGACGGGAATCGAATCCGGGTCAGCTGAGTGCAAGGCAAACGCCCTGCCGCTGTACTATCACTCCGCCCCCTCCCCTTTATTCTTGTTGATTTTTGTTTGGTTACTGGGGCCCGCTCGAGCAAATCGATGATGAACGGGAAGACAGTGATACAGTGATTGGTTTAGTTTTTTGGGTGACACCTGGCAATGCTCAGGTGTTCCTCCGACTCTGCACTCAGGAATTACTCCTGGCGGTGCCCAGGGGACCATATGGGGTGCTGGCGATTGAACCCGGTCGCCGCATGCAAGGCAAACACCCTTCTCCCTGGACTAACGCTCCGGCCCTCCCCCACCCCCTTTGTTCTTGTTGAAACCCTGATTATTTCCCCAGCTTTATTCTCTTCGAATGGTGGCTCGCCTTTTTTTTTTTTTTCTTTTTGGGTCACACCCGGCGATACTCGGGGTTACTCCTGGCTCTGCACTCAGGAATTACTCCTGGCGATGCTCGGGGACCATATGGGATGCCGGGGATCGAACCCGGCCGGCACACCGCCCGTGCAAGGCAAACGCCCTACCCGCTGGGCTATCGCTCCGGCCCCTGGTGGCTCGCCTTTACTTGCTGCCTTCTCTTTCCAGAGTGTGAAACGAGAGTCCTAAATCCTCCAGTTCGATTCCCACCCCACGGCCTGTTGTTGGGTGTGAGCTCTTCCTCAGGAAACCTGGTTTTCTGTTCTGCTTAGGGTCCTGTGGCGCTGCACTTGCTCCACCATCTCCTGTCCTCTTTCTCCCCTATCAAGGATTTGGGAAGGTCTCAGTTTTTCAGCAGGGCTGTATCAAGAGCCACTTAATAGTGACGAGAAAGAACTTAACCAAAACAACACATCTGACCTATGTTCAGAACACAATATAAGGCACCATTAGACCCAAAGCAATAGAACGTGGGGAGGCGATAGTGCAGCAAGCATCAGTGACCTCCGGCGTCCCAATCCGGTCTCCTGGCCAAGGTCAGGGGTAACCCCTGAGCGCCATCATGGGTGGCACAACACACACAAAGGCAACAGAAACGAGAACATGAGCACTGGTCTTCACTAGAAAGCATAGGGGCAGGGTTAGGACATTGGGGGTCACAGGACAATGGTGGAGGGAAGTTGCCACTGGGATGGGATTGGGGACAGTGTCTGCATGAAACCCTATGGGTAACACCTACTGTAAACCACAGTGCGGGAGTGGGGGGAGTTCTGTGCCTTAGAGAAAGACTTATGGGTAGAAGAGAAACTGGAGACATTGGTTGAGGGAAGTGGTGAAGGGATAGGTGTTGGAACACACTATGCCTAGAAACCCGATCATGAAAAACTAATTCACAGAGACTAAATTTAAAAACAAATAAAACCTCTGCAGGTTTAAATTTAAATTTTTTAAAACCTCTGCAGTGATGCATCAATGGACTCAATGAGAAGTTAACCATCTTTAAGCTACACTAATATCCCTCTCTCTAAAGTGCTCTGACAAGCATCCTTCAACAGGACTGTTTTCCCGTGCCCAGAGGGAGTCCACCTTGAAGCCTGATTTCTCAGATAGAGAGGAAAAACTCCCTCATACTCTCTTATTTTCTGAATTGGGGGGTCCTAAGAACTGGAGGAAAACACACATTTACTTAATAGGTTTATTAAACATTGATGGCCTTCAGAAGGTAAATGATTCAAAGAAATTGGTAGGTCCCAAATCTCCAGCATCTTTTTTCAGAAGGAACCTAAGTCACCAAGGTTGCTGACCAAATGGGTGGGACAAGTAACTTTTGGGAAAGAGATTTAGAAAGAGATGGAAAAGTGAAGGGAAGTTGTTTTGTTTGTACTTTTCTGACCTAGTTTGGTCTCTGGTGACAAATCCTTTATTCCTGCTTTCTCTGCTGAATTAAGTTCATGACCTGCTTTAGGTAGAACGTGGAAGGCAAGGACCTCTGTTGCCTATTGTGGCCTCCAACTCAGCAGAATCTGCTAAAGCATCATCTGTAGGTGAGCATGTTTAGGCACTGTCACATACCTGCCTTAAACTCTTTCCCTTCTCACTACATTTGCTTCAGTGCTGCTATATACCACTAAGAATTATTGACAAGTGTCTAATTATGATTCATTGCTTTGATCTATTTGCCTCATGCCTACGTTATAATGCCTAAGTTTCTGTACTCAGTGTTCATTCAACTTTATTGAATAAGTGTGATTAAAAGACACTATTAGTTCTAGCCCTAATTAAAACTTATTACCTCCTTTATTAAGTACCCTCAAGTTCAGAGGCAAAGACAGTAGGAATTCTAGCAAGGAATTTTAGCTTTTAGAAAGGCTACTTTTCATTTTAGTAAGTCTCCCAACCTGTGTTGTTCAGAAATCCTGTTTTGCATGTGGTACCAGGGATTGAACCCAGAGCCTCACACATGTAAAGCATGTGCCTACCATTGAATCATAGCCCTAGTTTTCTAGGAACCTTACTGTTCCACTAGCCAGCCTCTGATGACTTCATCCTTTTGAGGTGTGGGGCACAATTTGCAGTGCTGGCCACTTCCAGCTTACTGCTTGGCCCCTGGTAGTGCTCAGGGTTCACTCTCTTTTGTCTAAGCCTCTTGTCTGTCCCCTCCACCTACATCATCAAGAAGATGCCCACTATACGAGCATGCCAATCCCACACTGTAACTGTACCTGCACACATGCTCTGTGCTTCCTTCTTGGAATTCCCATAGTAATTCTTCATGTTTGCATCAGATCCTGGATCCTCTCAGGTACCAATAGCTATAACCCCTCTTTCTCTGTCTTTACTTTTACTTTCTACTTGCCCCTTCCTATCCCCCAAAAAAGGAGTCTTATGCAGTGAACAAACCTCATTAATCACTGTCACTGTCTTCCAGTTCATCATCGATTTGCTCAAGCGGGCACCAGTAACATCTCCATATGTCCTGTCTCATGCAAGTAGAATCCAAGGGCACCTGCTTGCTCCAGGAACATAAAGAGTCTCAAACCATTCCTTCAGGTCATGGGAATGAGGTCTATAATTGTTACTGGTATTTGGCATATCAAAAAATTTAAAACATAAGCATTCTTTAGAAATCACTTCCTGTTCTAGCAATTAACATTTAAATTCCAAATTCAAACTACACTGAGAATCATTCTCTAATCTACATCGGGACTCTGGGCTGAGCCAGGAGCACGTCCCCTCTGACAATAACTTCCCATTCTCTTCCTTCACAGCAACCAAAATAGAATATTAATAACTCAGATCCCCTCTAGTAATTTTCCCCCCCATTAAAAATCTCAAGGGGGCCGGAGCGATAGCCCAGCGGTAGGGCGTTTGCCTTGCACGCGGCCGGCCTGTGCTGGCCCGGGTTCGATCCCCGGCGTCCCATATGGTCCCCGAGCACCGCCAGGAGTAATTCCTGAGTGCAGAGCCAGGAGTAACCCCTGAGCATTGCCGGGTGTGACCCAAAAAGCAAAAAAAAAAAAAAAAAAATCTCAAGGGTTATGGGGGCTGGTGCGATAGTCCAGCAGGTAGGGCATTTGCCTTGCACGTGGCCGGCCCATGCAGGCCCGGGTTCGATCCCCCAGCATCCCATATGGCCCCCCAAGCACCGCCAGGAGTAATTCCTGAGTGCAAAAAATCTCAAGGGTTTTTCTGACCTGATATATATGGCTCCATGGAAGAGAACTGGTTTGATCCCTGGCACAACAATTAACTAGGAAAAAAAAATCTCAAAGGTTTTTATGTTGACTTCAAGTTCATCGTCATCATCATCAGGATTTCTACATGATATTTTAGGATCTGGCCACCACATTATTTCAGTTCTCTAACATACCCTGGCCTCCTTACACTGTGATCATAAAAATATATTTCCACTTCCATTAAGTTCTACAATTTTATCAATTTTTCACTCTGCCTAACATGTTTATTTTTTCAAAGCTTCCAGATCCTCCGAGATAAAGTTCAGCACTGCCCTGTGTTTCTTTTTAGCATCCGGCTTATTTACTCCACATGTACTTTCCTCATTGGATGTAAATTGCCAAGAGGACAATTGTCTTTAACCACTCAGGCTCATACATGTGTTGAATGAGTGAATAAGAATATAAAACATAAAGTGACAACTGACTTTTACAGACATGAAAAATCACATAGAAAGGGAAAGAGGTAAAGAACCTGCCATAGAGGCAGGCTAGGGAGGGGGGGGAATCGGGGATGTTGGTGGTGGGAAATGGGCACTGGTGGAGGGATGGGTGCTATGACACTGTATGAACCGAAACCCAAAAATGAACATCTTTGTAATTGTATATCTCACAGTGGTATAATAAAATACTTAAAAAAAAAAAGAAAAAGCACTCATAAAGATACAATGATGCAAACTAAGTTTAACCTCAATTAAATAATAAATGGACTCTTTACAGTGAGAACATACCTTCTTTTTATTCATATATAAGAAAACTGAAGAGACTGAAAGACAAAAATTCATAAGTCATTCAGCAGGACATTCATTAAAAATCAAATGCATTTTCTTTAACAGAGTTCTCACACAGAAAATTTTATTATATATGTCTGATATAACATTAAATATTTTACAAACCAGACATTTCATTTTTAAAATCTAACTGTATAATCTTGAATGCACTACAAAGTAAGATCTCCTTTATCAGTTTCACTTCACTTATACAAGGCTTCCATTAAAATTCCATCACCTTGAAAATGATCTGCAGCTTTTAAAATCAGGATTTAAACTGTAAATAGAAACTTTAATGTAGCAACCCAACACACATTCTCTCACTCACTCCCTCTCTCCTCACACTCCAAAACACGTAAGAAGCATTTCTTTTTTTTTTTTTTTGTTTGGGTCACACCCGGCAATACTCAGGGGTTACTCTTGGCTCTTCACTCAGGAATTACTCCTGGTGGTGCTCGGGGAACCATATGGGATAAAGAGGATCGAACCAGGGTCGGCCGTGTGCAAGGCAAATGCCTTACCCGCTGTGCTATCGCTCTGGCCCAAGAAGCATTTCTTAATATAAATAAATTAGTATAAAGTATCATTTCTGTGTCTCCTCATACTCCAATTCAAAAACAACTCACTTTTAAGTTGACTTAAAATACTCCAGTGTTACTGAAAATTCTGTTCCTTGAGAGCTTCTCACATGGCCAAGTAGTAGTGTCGAATTAGAATTATTGAATTCCATACTGAAATGTCTTAGATTTGTGGCATTTAGGAGCTACCAGAGACCTCGGCAGCCGGAAATATCATGATAATATACTAAAATAGGATACTTCAAGAAATGCTTCTTACCATGACATATTTCCAAATTGCTAGTTATAGAAAGATGGAAGACTTGGTTCATTGGCGATATAATAATAACCTCTTAAAATAGGAGAAAAGATAAAGAGTTTATACACAGGAAATTATGAGGACTACTTTCTAAAGTTAGAAATAAAATTATCCACTGCTAATGGAAGCCCTACTCTGTGCAAACATAGTGTGGTCTATATTAAACAATCATACATTTGAGGTATTAGCTGGAGAAAAATATATATACACCTATATACCAGCACACCATGGAATATTCACAAATCTATTGGCCCCCAAACCAGCAGATAATAAAATTAGATGAAAAGGAATCACATACCAACAGGAAAAAGTTATACTCAGGGAATTTACAAAGATGTGGTTACGTAATCCTTAATATAAGGAGTATGTTTTAAGTAAATGCTTTGAGGCAAAATTTCCATTTATATTAAACTATCTAATAGTAATGAAACCAAAACAGAAGCCTGAATAGTAAATGTATGTGCAGGAATTCTTCAAAGATCCTCATTTTACCCACTTTTTCTTTGTAATTAAAATCAGAATTTAGAATTTGGAAGTTAATGTCAGACTACTGTTTTTTTCTCAGTCTATAATGAATGTTATGGCTTTGAATGAAGCACTAACCCACTAGGGCCAATAGGTAATGGTTTTCAGCTATCCAATAAAGATTACAATTTAGGTTTATTATTCATTTTCAAAAGTTTTCTTTTCTTTTTCTTTTTTTTTTTTTTTTTTTGGTTTTTCGGGTCACACCTGGCGATGCTCAGGGTTACTCCTGGAGGTGCTTGGGGACCATTTGGGATGCCGGGAATCAAACCGGGTCGGTCACGTGCAAGACAAACATCCTACCCGCTGTTTTAAGGGCCCGGCCCCTCAAAAGTTTTTCTGTTCTGATCAGAAAAAACAGATGATGAATATCCTTTCAATCTACTGCATTCAGTATGAAGATAGAAACACAGCACTGGCCCAGGTTGCACTTGGGAAAGCTACATACATGCACACATTCTCCCTCGAACCCTGTAGGCCTTTGCTATAATAGTTTTTTGACTGGAAAGTCACTTCAATAGGTCCGCATGCCTACAAGATAGTTCACTCCCACCTTAACACAGGTAGAGGTTTCTTTCCAGTGGAATTTGAATTCTTAAGTAATCTTAACAGGTCCTACTGATTAATAGCAGCATGTTAAAATGTTATATATCAACAAAGGGAAATCAATTAATCAGTATAGTACCTATTTTACTTATTAGTAAAACTGAAGATTTAAACAGGAAGAAAACAGGCCAAAAAAAGTGGAATTTGAGTCCAGGGCTGGATTTCTACATTCCTGTTTGTGCCAACACTTAAGCAGACATAAAAGTGAAATGGCTCAGAGCATTGGCATATAAATGCTAGAGAACATACCTTATCAAACCCTTGTAAATCATAAATAAGCACATAATGATTATGAAACAAATAGTGAAAGCACTCACATGCATTCTGTTCCCCAAATTTATTTTTATTTCTATGACTAATTATAACCTGAAATTCCTCATTGTTGCGAATTCTCAGATTTGATCAAAGTTAATTTGATCAAAATGCTTAGCACCAATCTATTTGGGAATGAAGGGATCAAACGAGGTACCATCTACTTTTCCCCCCCAACCCTCACATAGACAATGATGTCAGTATGTGTAAAAGTAATGAACCTATAAAGGATTAATAAATGTAATAGCAGCCAAACTTCTGAAATACCACTTAGAGACTCTGGTTAAGCAATGCTAAAAGACTTTCAGGCAATAATTAAAAAGAGCAGCACAGGTTATCAAATGAAACTACAAAGCTTAAGTAGCTAAAAATAGAGTGGCAGAATGTTGGAAATCATTCTAAGATTAGCCAACCTGAATATCTACTATCTCTAGATGCCTAGCTTTTTCACTTTGTGGAATCAACCTGAAATTTCAAGACACTGGGCTGGGCCCTTCCACCAGTGACAGAGAGGTCATTAAGGGCTCAATCTTCATTTGCATACTCGCATATAAACAGCGAGTTAAATTACAGGCACATCAGTTATTTCCCACAGCAGCTTTAAAATGTTATTTTACCTAAAACATTTCTTCAAACATTTTATGAAATGGAATGCAAAGAATCAACTGGGATACAATACTGGTCAAGTAAATAAGCAAGTAATACTTCCGTCATGTGTAACTCACTTAACTTGATAATATCATGGGTCCCTTAAGCCAGGATTAAGGGAAAAGGATCCATCAATGCACGTAAACACAGCTACAACAGTGTAAGTTTCCCACTGAAACTGGAAAAGTAAATGGTTAAAAAGTTTCATTTCCCTTTATGTTTTGATGCATATGAACTTGTGAAGTAGCTGGGTGGGAAGGCACCTGCTTTTATTTAGAAGCCCCCTATGATCCCTGAGCACCAACAAAGGGATTTCCAGTACAATGCACGGAGAAGTTAACACCACCCCCTACCCAAATAAAAAGGGTAGGGAAAAACAAAACAACCAAGAATGCTATGAACTTTTTTTTTTAACTCAATCTACAATGTACTCAAGAAAATATTTTAAATTACATTTCCTGTTAAGCACAGCTGTTGTTTTTTAAGATCACATCTCTAAAACAGATTTAGTTAATTGTCCAGGGCTCCTGGAACAATGTATTATTTTATTTACTTTACTAATCCAATTAGGCGTTTCTATTGATGGCCAAGGTGATACAAGAAAACCAATTTTTGGTTTATTTTGTTTTGGGACCCCCACTTGGCAGTGCCTAGGACTTACTCCTGGCTCTGTGCTCAGGGATAAGTCCTGGCAGGGCCCTGGGGGGACCCTAAGCAGTGCTGGGGATCCAACTGGGGTCAACCTCATGCAAAACAAGCACCTTAACTCTGTACTTTCTCACTCACCCACAAGAAAACCCTTGAAAAAGAGTGGTCATTTTGGTAGGTTTGTTGAACACATTCTATAATCAACCATACTCAGATAAAAAAAAAATCACTAAACAAAAAAAAACACAGCCACTGTCTGTCTGTCTCTCAAACACGCACACACACACACACACACACACACACACACACACACACACACACACCAACAAGACATGTATTCTCATTCCATTAAATGATATAGGACAAAAGCATTAAGAGAGTGTGAATATTGAACATAGGACACAAGAAGTCCAAAAGTCTATACCCAATATACAGACAACCGAAATTTCCATTCCTGCTAATTTAACTCATTTTATACTATGAATTTAACCACAGAAGCTTATTCCTACATGGTCAGTGGTAATCTTCCATGGTAAGTGAGATTCTAGCTCCAGATGCTGTGAGGGTACGTGGGTAGAAGAAACTATCCTACCTGCAGCTGCTGTGTGGCCAGACAGCCCTGCACAGGTCTAGGGCTGTGCTGTCTGTCCTCTGCTCAGAGCTCAGAGTTGGTGAGCAGGTTAAAGGCACAAAGCTTCACTGGAGGAGCACTTTTTTCTCATTGTTTAGTTGGAGAAAGCCCAGTTACTTTTGGAATCTGCTGACCTTAGCAAAACTGCCAATTTCGATGGGGAGTGGAGGCAAGTAGGCTGGTGGTAGCCTTTAAAGACAATATAGAGAGGACTTTTGGTGTCTCATGAGACCTGGAATTGCAAATGACACTGATGTGATTTAGTGTTGAAGATCCTCTGTTCACTACCAATACAGCCCTCTCCTCATAGTCATTCTATGCAACACTCATTTCTATGCATGGATTAACAATTCATAAAAATGAAATAAATAGCAAACTGATAGCATACACCAGTTCATTTATCTCAATATATATTCTGGAATATAATGGCAATATTAAAAATATCAATTCCCTCTAAGCTGATAATGCTACAAGATTTTACAGTTAAACAGTTTTTTTTTCATTTTCTTGTTAAAACGCCACACATTCAACAACTGACAAGAAAAAAAATGCACTTTTGTCATCGAACATTTATTCCGTTAACTTAAACTTAAGTGTCTCAAGGAGCTAGACACTAAAAGAATCTAAATTAAAAAATGAGAACCTATATGTACACAAAATGATCATTCCATGAGTATTTACAGGACAAGGGAAAAGGTGAAAGATCACTAAAACTGGAACTGCAACAGGAGCGCTGTTCCTCACTGAAGGCAGCTTTTAGACAGTTAGTCATGGAAGCTTTTAGAGTGGAAAGTAAGAGCAGAGGCATAACTAAAAGATGACTTCATTTTCAGTCTCTTACTAATTAAAGGAGTCAGTAGGTCAGAAACAGTCCAAGGTTTCGGGGACCAACTGTTGAGTTTGGGTTTGCAGATCTGATCTCTCCTGCTAGCGCTCATGATGTAGCATGTCTCCGGGGGCAAGGATCAGGGACCCCACACGCCCATCAGCCTCCTTTGTAGATGCTGGTCAGTCGCTCCAGCTCTTTGCAGTTGTCCATGCTCAAGGCGTCTGCCTTCCTCCGGAGCCGGTCATCCCGGTACACCTTCGCTGCATACTGCATGTCTGTTTCTGGAAGTCAGCAAAAGCCGCTGAGTTAGATACCAGCTCTGAAAGTTGCTTTATTTTTAGATCCCCAGAACCATGTGGCACCCCAACACCAGCAGTGCAGGGATGCTGCCCCACTCCCCAAAAAAACAGGGCTGGAGAGGAACTATAGGAGTTAAGATATTGCCTTGCATGCATCAAATCCTGGTCAAATCCTGGCACCATGTGGTCCTCCAAGCACTGCCAGATGTGGCCCAAACACCACTCACCCCCTCCACCAAAAAATAAATAAATATAAATCAGTGTGCACTTAGTGGAGGTTACTGAAACAGGGAAGAAAGGGTTCCTTTCTGGGAAAGTACCTAAGTGGAGGACACCAATGAGATATTCAAACTCTCCTTCCAGGGAGCAAGTTCTCCACCTATGAAGATCTTCAGAACTACTCAGGCTGTCAGTAGGACTGGGACAGGATACCACTGCACTCAGGGCCTTTAGGGAGCTTAAAAGGCCAGGGATATTCGGGCAGGCCCACAGATCCCCTAAAGGAGCCTGCAGCAGAGGCCACTGGTTGCTCCACCCTTTTATTTACAGATGAGCTTAATGACTCTCATTTGCAGGTGGAAATTCCCAGATGGGGTAGATAAGCCTAAATTCACAGGACTGAATTCAATCCCAGTCTATTCCTAGCCTCAAATCTTTTCCAGAGCCACCTTCCTACTCTGACTTTAGGAAGCACCATTTTGTCAGTTTAGACATGTAAGAATCAGACATGACTCCAAAGGAGAAAACCTGGCAAAAGACTAGCCACTGGCCAACAATTTTGTTGATGACATTCAAACATAGGACAAGATGATTCTATCCTAAAAACAAAAACAAACAAACAAACAAAAAAAAAACAACCAAGCATATCAACACATAACCAACGGCTAATGATCCTTTGGCAGGAGAAACCAACTAGCCAGACCCCAACTTACAGATGTGGTGAGTTTGCTGAGTCTTACTTAGGAAGTTCCAAGCTCAGAACTGTGCCCTGAGTAATGCTAGACCCTTAGCTTGAGTGACCGATATCCACAAGCTGTGCTTTAGCGCCCTGTACAATGAAGGCTACATCACTCGTATCTCAACCTTTCACCCTAAGTCACAGAGCAAGTGTCTTCTCTTATACAACCAGGACACAATTTTTTAGAAACAGGAATTTAAACCGAAACTAATACCATCTAAGAAGCCGCATTTAAATTCGACCAACTATTAGTTATTCTGAAGGGGAGAAGTCTCACGTCACCCTCAATCTGAGGACATGCAAACATGGACGTCATGTCTGTTGATCTGCCTTGCACAGACCAGCAAGCCCTGGGCAGAGAGAAGGTCATGTTTCCTCTGCTTCTCCTGTGGGAAGCAGTGACACCTGCTACCACTATCTGCACCTTTAGCCCGCAGCACACTCATCCGTGCCTAGTTTAATTTCGAAGACAGGTGCTACTGAGAACACAGCAGGCAACCTCACTCCCTGGACTGACCTAGGGCAAGTCACTTATTGCTCTGCTTCAGTTCCCTTCCGTGTGGAACCTGTTGTTATCAAGATTAAAAGAGTTGCTATGGGTAAAGCCCATGAGACAGGGAAGGAAACAATCAGCATTATAGAAATTGAAGTTTTCTTTCTTCCTCACCATCCTTCTCATCCTCGGTACACACGAGGGAACAAATTTAGAGGTTAGAATATTTAGTTTTAATTATTCCGCTGAAATTTTCCAAGCAAGTCTTCAATTTTAGTGTTCTGTATGATTCCAAACTGTATGGTACGTTATTTGTTAGAGCCAGGAAAACAATAACCCTGACAATAGCTCACATATACCATCTCAGCAGATTCTTAAGGTCAATCTTTTTATAATGGAACTGCTTCGTAAGTAACGGAGCTAGAAAAGGCTAAGCAAACTGATTAAGTGTTCCCAAGGTCTTTTCTATGTACAGAATAAATAAAGAAAAATGCAACATCAACAAAACTCATACATTAAATGCTAAGCATTCAAGCTAAGTTAACAAAGAGTTTCTACAACAGGAAATGCATATGAAAACTGATGACACAGTTGTGTTAGGATTTTTTAAAATTTCTTATTAGTGGTACTTAAAATAATGATGCATATTATAACTGACAAGATCTTAATGAGGGTACCCAAACCTGTAGTTGCTGGAGGTCTGTTCCTGGGTCTGTGCTTAGGGTCACTCCCAGCAGTGTTCAGGGGACATCACGTGCTGGGCATGAGACCAGCCCTCCCCTTGTGTTTAATCCTTAGAACCATCTCCATGGTCCCAACTGACAACATCCTTAAATACAACATTTGCTAATACTTATTCAAACAAATATTTAGTAGTAACAATAACACAACACCACTTATTAAGTCTTTGTTCTATGTCAAATACTGTGTTAGGTCACATGTACCTTCAAACATGTGGTATACGTACTGAGTTAGGTGCCAGGAATTCTAGAATAGTCACTGAAAAGGGGGAAATCTCTATCAATAACTATCAAGTTCAAAGACTGTTCTGTATGGTACGGCAGGAGTGTGGCATTGGCAGCGACTGGGTATGTGTGGAACCAGGAAGTGCCACGGATCAGGTTTCACCAGGACTTCCACTTGCAAGTCCATGCTGCAGCCCTTTGACCCCCCTCTCAGCCCATTCCAAAAACACAGAATATCACTTAAAATGAGAACCACTTGAGAAACTTACTCTGTTGTCTCTCTTTCCAGCAATTATTACGAATATTAGTCACATAATCTTCTTCCACGCTCTTTTCTACCTTTTGTAATAACACTCCTTTATATTCATTTTTAAAGTCCTGGTTGACATAATAAATGACACCCAAGTTTTCTGTTTGCATTTTAATAGTTTGCCCAGATCCACTGCAAAAAAAAAAAAAAAAGCTTGATCATTATATTTTTTTAATTTTATTTTTTGCTTTTTGGGTCCTACCTAACAATGCTCAGGGGTTACTGCAGGCTCTGCACTCAGAAATTACTCCTGGCAGTGCTTGGGAACCATATGGGATGCCAGGGATTAAACCCGGGTCAGCCACGTGCAAGGAAAATGCCTACCTGCTGTGCTATTGCTCCGCCCCATATTTTTAATTAAAATTATACATTCTGATCTGCTTGTACAAACCAAGGTAACAAAAACATTTTTTTTTACCTTAGCAACACTCAGGGGCTACTCCTGGCTCTGCACTCAGGAATTACTCCTGGTGGTGCTTGAGGACCATATGGGATGCCGGGGATTGAACACAGGTCAGCCATGTGCAAGGCAAACACCCTCCCTGCTGTGATATCGCTCCAGCCAGCCTCACAAAAACAATTTTTTTAAGTTAATAATACTAATAATTATTTACATTAGCTCAAACTGCCTGAAACTACCAGCCACACTGTTACCATCTAAATACTATAAAATCACTGATTTTCACTGCTTTACACAAAAGTTTTTAAGGATTTTTTTTTTTGTTTGGGGGCCACACTTGTTGGGATGTTCAGCGATCACACCTGGCGGGGTTCAGGAGACCCTATATGGTGTCAGGGAGTGAACCCGGGTCAACTGCAGGCAAAGAAAGTGTCCTACCTAGTGAATTATCTCTCTGACCCTTCAGCCCTTAAAGTTTTCTAGAGTGGGTGCTGCTTTAAATTACCTTATGCCCTGATATCTTATATATAAGATATATTGTGGAAAACACTTTCCATAACAAAAAAGAAAATATTTGGGCGGAGCGATAGCCCAGAGGGTAGGGCATTTGCCTTGCGCGGCTAGCCCATGCCGGCCGGGTTCGATCCCCAGCATCCCATATGGTCCCCGAGCACCGCCAGGAGTAATTCCTGAGTGCAGAGCCAGGAGTAACCCCTGAGCATCGCCGGGTATGACCCAAAAAAGCAAAAAAAAGAAAATATTTGCTTTTATTTAAACAATGTTTTACAAAAAAGTGATGTTATACCACCCCTTAATGAAACAAATCATATTCGTATTTTCATCTTCCAAGTTCTTTTTGCTTTAATGTCAACAAGTATCTAGTGCACTAAATGGCTATCAAGTACAAATATAGCACCCTACGGTAGTGAAATAAATGTGAACAACACAACACAGATTGAGCGTATGAGTAATTTCTTTTTGAAGATTTAAAATTATGATAAAACTATTTCTTAAAGATTAAAAACAGGGCCGGAGCAATAGTTCAGTGGGTAGGGTGTTTGCCTTGCACACTGCCAACCCAGGTTTGATCCCCAACATCCCATATGGTCCCCCACGCAGTGCCAGGAGTAGTTCCTGAGTGCAGAGCCAGGAGTAACCCCTGAGCATCGCCGGGTGTGGCCCAAAAAGGAAAAAAAAAAAAAAATATATATATATATACACACACACACACACACACACACACACACACATATATTTATGTAGAGAGAGAGAGAGAGAGAGAGAGAGGAGAGAGAGAGAGATTGAGGGGTCGGAGCGATAGTCCAGTGGGTAGGGCATTTGCCTTGCATGCAGCTGACCCGGTTGGATCCCAGGCATCCCATATGGTCCCCTGAGCACTGCCAGGAGTAATTCCTGAGCATTTCTGGGTGTGACCCAAAAAGCAAAAAAAAAAAAAAAAAAGATTAAGAAACAAGGATTACTGTCTGCAGAACTTCACATGGTTACTTACGATCTGGGATACAAGGAGTAAGGAGGGTTGGAGACCATCAACTGGCTTAATAACGATACAAGGATCAGTACAATAATGGGCATCAACTGGATAAACACAGAAAAACCTCCCTGGAAAACAAACAAACATCCGAAAGAGTGAGTTGTACCAGAAACGCAGTGGTCACCCACGTTTAGAGGTCATCTGACTCTGGGCTTGCAGAGAGGCCAGTGCACATGCGTCCATGAAGGGCTGGGCCAGGCTAAGAGCACTGAATGCACCTCACCTTCCCAACCTTGTCTGCTCCTCCCTAAGCAAGACTTCCTCCGGAATCTTCAGGACGAAGCCTTGTCTGGGCCCTAAACACTCAGCCTCAAGGCCCACCTCGCCCCACCCCAAAGGGTAACTCTGGGCTTGCTGCTTCTACAGGCTCCCAGCATGAACACCAGTTCTCCAGGACCAACTGCAAGGAGTTCCCTTCAAGTTATGCACAGTGTAGGTGTGTCTTCTTTAGAGACAGAATCCAAATATGCAGGGCCTCCTGGCCCCATCCCATCCCCCATGGCCTTCCACCTGAGCCCCAAATGTCCCTGGAAAAGGAACTTTCCTTATTCCTGGCTCAAGAGATCCCCTGGCCTGCTTTTCCAACTTGCCCTACTCTGCGACAGTGCTCCCTGCTCTGGCTGAGCTGGAATGGGCCACGTCAGGATTTCTAAGCACAGTGCAGACATACGTCTCCTCTCTCTTCTTCTCGCTCATGGCCACTGTGTCGGTGCTGATGTTGATGGCTATAACCAGCTCGTCCATTGGAAAATGAATGTACACTACCTAGAAAACCAAAGGCAGGGTTAAGTCAGCAAGGAAACACTGCACTAGAAAAACAGTCAGTCGGGTTTTGTTGCTTCCGTTTGACCCATAATAGTCTCCTCCCTCTTCACTTTGGTATTTGTTGCTGCTACTGGGATGTCTGGGTCCCACTTCCTAGTCTGCAGGGCTGGTTGAGTCGAGCACTCCCCGCCACAGCACTGTTGGACGTAGCTGACAGCACCAGGGATTACAGGCAGCAGAGCTCCCAGGACCGTACCTGGCATAGGTGGTGGCACCAGGGACTGAACCCAGGACAACACGCTTGTGGCATGTTCAAAGCCACTGACCTGCTCTTCGGGCCCCTGACTGGACTTTCCAATCTTGTTTATCAGCAAGTGGTGGGCAGACAGGATGGGGGGGAGAGAGTCCAGATTGTTGTTTCAGAGAAGCAAAAGCTCTTTTGTTCTGTTTTATTTCATTGTGGTGCTTGACTCCGAGGTCACTCCTGGTGAACCAGGGTCTGTGGCAGGTCAGGCCAGTGTCCTGCCTACTGTACTCCCTCCCTGGCCCCTCTTTTCTATTTAACTGATATATGCTCTAGGAAAAGGGAAAATTTGGAAACCTGAGGTCCACAACTGGCTCCCTGGCACCCCGTGCAGAGAGCCTGCGTGGCATGGAAAGCAGATACCCACTTTAGCCATGGGCAGGGGGTGAGCAAGCACTGTGGCATGTGTGTGCCAACCCAGCCACTGCACTCACATGACCAACAAGGCAAGGGCAGTGCCAAATTCACTAATTCATGAACATAGCAGCATGGCGGCCTGGGGCAGAGAATCCTATGATGGGCATGCAGAGTACCTGAGGGAACCCGCCCCCAAAGAAGATATTGAAGAGGTCTTCCGGGGTGATGTCTGCTTCGCAGCCTCTGTGGAAGTCAAACCTGCCATTGTTCTGGGTGCAGGCCTGCTCCTCGCCCCCGTGAGGTCGTACTGCTTCCGCTTCTCCGGGTTGCTCAGCACGGCGTATGCATTCCCGATCTCTGGAAGAGGAATGACTTACAGGCTGTGGGTGATGCTATCACCCCCTGACAGACTGTCCCACAGGAAAGCGGCATTGCTGGAGAACTACTCAGGAAAGCAGTAGCTGCCTCAAGGCACTGGCACATCCTGACGACCCACAGGCCACCTGCCCACACAGCCTGTCTCCTCAGACAAGCCTGAGCGTGGATGGGGAGGAAGCCCTACCCCCTGCTTCTCTGTGGGCCTCCACCCCACAGCCTGGCCCCTCTGAGAAGGCCCAGATCCTCATGTACAGGCCATGCAGACCATTGGAGTCACTCCTGTTCAGGCTCTCAGCCTTCTCACAGTAGCTGTTGAACATCTCATTTTATTGTTTATGGGGCCACACCTATACATGTGAGGTATGTGCTCCATCAGCTGTGCTACATGGTGGCCCACAGTCTATGTCTGCTTCCATAGCAACACAAACTTGATTTATTTATTTTACTCCATTGCATTTTTAGTTTTTGGACTATACAGGAGGTGCTCTGGGATCAGTCTGGGGGTGCCCAGGAGCCCTCTGAGGCTAAGAGGGTCAAACCAGGACCAGTGGCAAGCAAGGCACATGCCTTAAACTTTCTCTCTAGCCCCTAAACATGTCTTATTATTTATTTGTTTTCTGATAGGCTACACCCAGCAGTGCTCAGGGGTATCTCCTAGATGCGGTCAGTTGACCTGGGTTCTTGCATGTAAAGCTTGAACTCATCTTGTATAGCTCTCTGGCCCCTTAAATTTGTTTTTCTGGATTAGGTTTTTTTCCCCTTCTTATTCTTATTCTGCCACTTCCAACTTTTTTATTTTTAATTTTTGTTTTAGTGTAATACCCAACAGTACTTAGGGCTTTCTCCTGCACTCACATATCACTCCTGGCAGGGTTTGGGGACCATATGGGATGCCAGGGATCAAACCTGGGTGAGCCAGTGCAAGGTAAGTTACCTACACACTGCACTATCAGGTGACCCCTCAAAAAATTTAACTTTTCAAATGTTTAAGGAATTGTATATGGTACCAGTGATTCAAACCAGGATTGGCTTTCAAGAAAACCATTAAAAAGTACTATCTATCAGATTATACCCATACCATCTCTTTTAAAATATTTATGAAATCTCCCATTTCCCATCTCATAATCCTGTGTCCTAGAGAGATCTTGAGATCTGGCTGCACAAGTATCTTGTTGAGGGAACCTACAAAAGCTAAGCTGTCAAGCTAAAAGCAGGAAGAACCCTATATTCTTTTTCCAACACTCCAAATAATTAATCACTACATAAAGAGCCTGCTTCTTCAACTAGAGTGTAAGCCTCTTGCAACGTGGGATTTTTTTTTTTTTTTTTTTTTTTTGCTTTTGGGTCATACCCAGCAATGTTCAGGGGTTACTCCTGGCTCTGCACTCAGGAATCACTCCTGGTGGTCCTCGGGGCCCATATGGGATGCTGGGGATCGAACCCAGGCAGGCATGGGCCAGCAGAGTGCAAGGCAAACGCCCCTACCCGCTGGGCTATCGCTCTGGCCCCTGAACGTGGGATATTTTTAAAATACATTTGAGATCCCACATGGTAGCTGCCATAGACACTGTGCAAGCAAATAGATGCTCATTAGGAGTTTGTTTTTGGATGATTATGTATCACACTGAATTAATTACAGCCAGACAATTGCCATGTTTCTCCCGACAGGGCTCCTCCAACCTGGGACTAAGAAAGCTTTCAGGGGCCGGAGCAATAGCACAGCGGGTAGGGCATTTGCCTTGCACGCAGCTGACCTGGGTTCAATCCCCGACATCCCATATGGTCCCCGAGCACTGCCAGAAGTAACTCCTGAGTGCAGAGCCAGGAGTAACCCCTGAGCATTGCCGGGTGTGACCCAAAAAGCAATTAAAAAAAAAAAAAAGAAAGCTTTCAGGTGAAGAGGTCAAATGATAGCAGCTTGCCCCAAGCTTTCCTCAAATGCCCACATGGGTCCAAGACACAGAGAAGCAGCCGCCATGTGCAATGCTGCTCCAGAGATCAAACTGCATACTTAGACATGATGCTAGGTAACAACCCATCTGAAAAGAGGAGCTTGTCTGTCCATCTCTATCATAACACACATCCCACCCATGGTATAGCACCAGGACTTAACGCCTAGCTCAGGTCCTTGCATAACGCCACTGCTTTTCAGACAGGGACTCTGATTCTATTTTTTAAGACTTTCTATTCTTTTGTTTTGTTTTGTTTTGTTTTAGGGCCATATCGAGCTGTGCTCAGGGATCACCCCCTGGCAGGGATCCAAGGACCACATGGGACGCTGGGGATAGAGCCCCGGATGGTCACGTACAAGGCAAGGGGCCCTGCCTGCTGAACCATCTCTACAGCTCCCAGGGTGAACTTTCTCAATTTACTGGATTCCGTAAGCATGGATGGCTTTTCTCAGCCCGTGGCTTTTCTCTGCTGAGGAGCAATTCACAGTACAGCTGTCCCACTTTCTGTGACCCCATTCCCCCTGAACAACATCCGGATTGTTTCTCATTTGAGAACCATTAAAAATTAAAACTCTGGGGCCGGTGGGGGCGGGCCTGGGGGGTATAAAAACTATACACATTCATGTACCAGTTTTAAGTATAAACATCAACGTTTTATTTTTTGGCTTTTTTGGGTCACACCCAGAATACTCAGGGGTTACTCCTGGCTCTTCACTCAGGAAATACTCCCTACTGACTGTACTATCACTCCAGCCCCAAACATCAACTTTCATTTTTTTGCAGTCTGTGCCCAGAAAGTAACAGCTGGTTGTGTGGTAGCTATGGACTTTGTTTTGAAGGACTTCAACAACAGAACAGCAGTCATTTGCATTCCATTAACCACTGCTGGTGTCAGGTTTTGTCAGGTAAGTGATGCTTTGTTTCAGTAATGGTGGTGTTTAAATATTCTGTATTCTTGCTGGCTTCCTATCCTGCTATTTTTTTTGATTGTTGAGAGGAAGGTATGAATAGTTCAACTTTTCAAGCAGAAAGTTATCTATTTCCCCAATGGTCCGAGACTGCCCTGAGGGTCACACCCCGCAATGCTCAAGAGTTCCTTCAGGTTCCAGTGCTTTTCATTCCTGTATTTTGTAGCTCTGCCTTTGGCGCAACACACATCCATATCATTTTGTCTCTTTGAAATGATTGACCTGTTGTCTGGCTGGTGTCGAAGAGATACTACAGCAGGTAGGGAACTTGCCTTTCATGTATCTACCCCAGTTTGGTCTTCAGCACCCTAAAGGGACGCCTGAGCTCTGTCAGGAGTGAATCTTGAGCACATAGCCAGAAATAAGCCCTAAGCAAGCTGGATGTGGCCCCAAAACCAAAACATAAAACCAAGCAATCTCTGGCAATGAAGCCCATTTTATTATTGACACAACCATGTGCCTTCACCTGACCCTTGCTTGCGTGTTTCCCTTCCATCCCTTTACTTCCAGTCCCTCTCTCTCTCAGTGCTGTGGGGCCAGCAATGCTGGAGGTACCAGGACCAGCCTGAGATGTGCGGGATGGCCATAGGGCGTCCAGACTCTGACCAGTGCCCCCTACATCACTCTTTGTTCTGGTTGGTTTTTTAGCTAAGGGCCACACACTGTGGTGTGGGGGACAAAGAGGACCTGTGGAGTGCCAGGGACAGAACTCAGGGCCTCACACAGGCTGGGCACTCACCCCAGGACTGCCAGGCTTTTCCTCAGGGCGGTCTAGGCCCATTAGTGATTTGGGTCATCCACCTCTGACAGGTAGTCTGAGATATAAAAAGGGCAAAAAAGGAGCCTTTTTTTTTTTTTTGCCTTTTTGGGTCACCCCTAATGCCCCAGGAGTTTCTCCTGGTTCTGCCTCAGATTACTCCTGGGGTCGGGGACCATGGGTGCCGGGGATCGACGGGCCAAGGAGCCTTTTGATCATCTATAAAGCAACTCAGGGGCTGGAGGCGAAGCACATGGCCTGGGTCCACTTCCCGGCGTTCTATATGGTCCCCTGAGCACTGCCAGGAGTAGTTCCTGAGTGAAGAGTTAAGAGTGTGATCCAAAAAGCAAAAAACATGAAACAAAATAAAATAAAAAATTAATAAATAAAAAAGTAATTCAGGGTCAAACTGTACTGAAGGCCTGGGCATCCATGCTGGCCTGCCTTCTACGTTCCTTGGCTGTTTCATGCATACACTGTACTCTGTGTTGTCTGCCTGACTCAAGGTACGAGGATCCTCAGTGTGAGGAGTAAGGAACATACGTTGGCTGATCTTCCCAGTTGGAAGGATCCATGGACAGGTCGCCACTTGGTCCTGCACACACACAGGTTTCTGGATCTCTCTTACCCTACTTGCAGGCTCACCTTCTCTTTGAAAAGACTCGTCTCCTCCCCCAACCTATGAGGCTTGTCTAATTACTGGGATCATAAAGATACTCTTTCCGTTTCTGCTTTGTCTTTGGACATCTTCGTTCTACTCTTGGCACTTAACTCTATTCAGCCGCTGGGAGATCCTGGACAAATCCACTTATTTTTGGAGCCCCTGTTTTCACATCTGTGAACAGAGATGCCCAGTCTCCTAGCTAGTTCACAATATTTCTAATCCACATTAAATGAAAACTACTGCATGACCGTCAAATGTCAGGAATAACTATTAACCAAGAGTTCCTTGAGAAACTTGTTGCTTCTTTGCAAGCTACAAACTATTTAACCAAGAGGATGTCCTATCATCCTTTACTTTATTTCCCCACAAGGTCAAGTCAGTGGGTAGATTTGGCTTCTCTTTTCTGAGCGAGTTGCCCTGGCAATGAAAAACATTGAGTTACCAATAACCCAGCATGCAAAGGCTTGGGGGTTCTCAAAGCAAGAAATAAAAGCTTGTAAATCTTGGGATTATATTCAAGCCAAGGCCCATGGAAAGTTACTGTTCACTAGAAAAGGCTTGGATGTGCTTCCAGATGTTTTCAAGACCACAGATAGGAGTGTTCTGAAAGTACCTACATCAGATAGGAGGAAAGGGACCTGCCTCATTCCAATATTCCTTTACATCAAGGACCTCATCCTGGGAGCACACCAAGAGCACTGCAGACACTAGGTTTGTGTGGTACCACTTGCCTTACCTCCACAAGCCCTCATACAAAGAAAGGTTTTAAACATATTTATGTAAACTGCAACACTTCCAAGATGCAAATAAACCTCTCACCTGCTTGGAAAAGCATACATTCCTAACTGTAAGAACAGACAGCATGTGAACTTCCAACGTTCACTGCATTTCAGCTCCTCGTAAGAACCTCTTCATTTTAAAGCTTACAAAGCACACAAAATGTCTCTGCTCTGGCACTGAGTTCCCTAAACCAATTACCTCCTTTTTAATTCTTGGTGAAAGCAAAAAGCATTGATTATGAAACTCTGTAAATAAAAAAAGGGGGGCAAAGCTCAGGAATACATCCATATTTACCTTTTATACAATAGACAAAACTAGTCTCTGCACACAACTAAGAGTTTGGCTGCCCAAAATTAGAAGCTAATACTAACTGGTTAAAAAAATAAAATAGGATGACTTAGAAGAGAACCCTGTGCTGAGTGAATGGACCTGCCACTTTCTATGATGACATCGCTGTGAGAGTTTCTAGTTGCTCCTGGATATCTATGCATCACATCCTGGGACTCCTCTGTACTCCCTACTTAGTGGAAAGTGGCTCATCCATCAAGCTGGGCTCTGGACCTCCCTGGAGTGGTAAACTGGTCTGCTGACTCGGAGGGAATTTCCCGGCACTGAGTGGTGGAGCCTGGGCTCTTGAAGTAAGGAAACTCCCCTGGGAATGTGGATGAATTTAAGAGTCTAGGATTTAAGTGTCTAGTTTTGCAGAGCAGAAAGTTAGGATTCCGAAGTGGGCTGCACAGAGAGTATAATCTTCTTCGTCAAGCTGCTTCAGCGTGTCAGCAGGTGGCACTAGTACTAGTCCTGGCTTCAACACACAACACCAGCTGTCAAAATACTGGCAGGGCTGCAGACCAGCACCAGAGGCCAGGAATGCTCAGATGACCTCAGTACCAAAGAGGAGGGAAGGAGTAGCCTGGCTCTGACATGCATAAAGTATCCATCCTGAACTCACTCTGCAGATCACAGATATTTGAGGACCTTGTGGCCACTATGCTTTCCAACACTGTAGACCACCCCCAAAATTATATTAGTTTCCCCTCTATCTAAAAGTGTCTATTCACATGAACTGGTGAATTGGAGTATCTAGGGATACTCAAATCATTTTCCACATAAGCTAACAGCAATACTATTCTGTCTTAAACTCAAAAAGTCACAACCAAAATCAAACCAAATTAAACATTCTACTCTGGGAATATAGAGACACCTGTAAGCTTTTCTACTTCAAATTTTAAAAAAAATGTGTACAGTAATGAGTGCTTTTGGATAAAGAAATGTTTCTGATATTAAAAGTGCAAGTGCCACTTTTAGTTCAAGGTGGTACTCACAATAGGGAGATTTTTTAAAAAGAGCACATTGGTTAGAACTACATACAAAAATTGCAGTAATTGGCCAAGTTGATAGAAATATAACAAAGAGAGAGCAATTTCAGGTAATACTCCAATTCTAAACACATTAGTATCTCAAAATTTCACAAAAAATGGTATTCTCTTTTAGATCACTCAGAAGGGGAGATATTGTAGGCAGAGGCCTCATCATCATGCCTGTGTATGTGGTGAACTAGAGAGCAAGTCTGGTGCTCTCGCAAAGATTTGGCACCGTGATCTGTCAAAATGGGCCTATTGGTTTTGTGGGGCCACACTGCTTTTTGCTACTCTCTTGTTATGGGTTAACAGTGGAGTCTTAAAGGATGTTGAAAGCTATGCACAGACAAGCTTCTAAATGCACCAAACTACAGGTATAATTTAATATTCTAAAACACTGCAAAATGGCTTCTGAAAAGAGCTTAGTAAAATTGCTTTTTAAAAGTTTACTTTACTTTTAAAGGCATCTGTTGCTCCAGGTGCATGGTTTTTGTCTGGATGAAACTTCAAAGCCAGCTTCCTATAAGCTTTTTTCAAATCTTCATCACCAGCATCTTTGGTGACTCCAAGTACTTCATAGTAATTTCTACATTTATTTATGCTGCAAACAAGAGAGCATGGTATAATGTAAATTTCACAGAACTTCATGTACTATTTCTCTATTTTTTAATACACAGAGAAATGTCTGGATTATTTTCTGGCAATAATGGCGTTCTTCCATTCAAAACTAGTTTCCTTTGTTCCCTTTTCTGCCATAAGTAATGCATCCCTCCAACCTTTCCCAGTGTGAGCAGAGACGGCCACGAGAATATCCTCTTATGGTTTATCACAGCCCCAGAGAAGTAAGGCCAAGCCCAAGCCCATACAGTGTAGAGGAAGGACAGACACACATAACTAAGCTGGCTTAATTAAGCCCTGGTGCTGGGACATGCATCAAGGCAAGAAAGGGGACAGTCACATAGAAAACCAGCAGCGACTGAAAGAACCTGGATCTGAGGACCTGCGCCAGCATGAGGCGCCTCCCAGCCGGGACCTAACTAAGCTGGTGGGGTGAGGAGAGCTTCTGGCCCTCACGGGTGTGACAAGAAGTTCCCCAGAAGGAGGGCACCACAGCATGCACAGCCCCACTCTGCCCCACACTGGCCTCGTCTAGCTATAGTTATTTTCTTTGTCTTCCCCAAGAACAGTAAACAACTTGATTTCATGAGCAGATAGGAGAGTGAATTCTCCTTTCTGCGACTGATTCTCCTTAGCTCGAACCACAGTTCTTGCCCTCTCCCACATACACCAGCTGCCCTGCTGAGTGGCCTGGTCTGCACCACGGGACTGGCTGCCTCAGGACACTGATCTGGGCTTTTCCTCTATTTCTTCTAATTATTCTGTGATGGTTTTTTGTTCAGAATTGCCTTCTCCTCGGGAGGCAGAATGGCTCCCTCCCCATGCCCAGGGCAGTGGACAGCATGTAGTCCTTCAATGCAGGCCAGAGAGCATTCCAGAGCTCCAGCTGTAACAAAGCAGCCCTAGACAGCAGGTCACACATGGCAAAGGAGATCACCAAGAGGAGCAGCTGTTCTGGCCGTTCTCTGAGGAAGTGATCCTCCTGCCCTCACCTGGGAAGTGTGCTCTGAAAGATGGTCTCACGGAGCCAAGTTCCCTAGAGGTTGACCTGATTCAAGTGCCCAGTTCTCCCAGAACCTGTGGGAGAGCAGCAAGAGAAGACAGCCCAGATGGCACATGCCCTGAGGTTTCTCTTCACTAAATTCCAGGGACACTGAAGCCAATTTGTGGGGGTGACACTAGGTATACTTCTACCCAAGCGTCCTGAGGCAAGAGGAAGGGAACAGTGACCATGCACTGGATCTGCCTATGTAGGCCTGACTGCTGTGCTCAAGAGACAAAGAGGCTGGTCCCTACACTGGAGTCTGACAGCCAGCAAAATGCTCGGGACAGGGGAGTTGTCAGTAAATTCTGGAACGAATGACTCCTACGGCTCCTTTTATAATTTCTTACATGAGCAAGGATAAAAAGGAGACAATGGGGCTGGAGGCGGTGGTACAGTGGGTACCTTGCACAAGGCCTATCTAAATTCGATCCTCGGCATCCCATATGGTCCCCTGTGTACTACTAGGAATAATTCCTGAGTACAGAGCTAGGAATAACCCCTGAGAGCGCCAGGTATGGCCCAAAAACAAAAAGAAAAGAGGAGATATTATGCAAGATTGATAACTATTTCATATAACCACATCAACAAAAAATCTGTTCCAGTCTTTTTTGTGGTAATAAATATTAAAATCAGGTTTTTCTGTTTTAGAGACCTAAAAAAAGGCCACCGCCAGCCAATCTGATTTTCTGAGAATGATATGCCTTTATTTATTTAGTCAGTCGTGTTCCTTGAGCACACCGGGTCAGGTGCTCTGAAATCCTGAAATGGGCCCAGAGGAGCCCATCTGGAGAGCTTCGTGGGGAAAACCTGTCTGGAACTGGATTTAGGCAGACATCCTAAATCTTCATCCTGCATGGAGGTATAACTCCTACAGATAGACTTCATAGATCCAAGTTAAGGAAAATCAGGACAGCGGCAGCAATGCTGCTTTGGCTACGGCCAGAGCAGGAGCTGGCTAAGATGTACTCCTTATTATCTTTGTAAAATAGGAGCTGGCTAAGATGTACTCCCTTATTATCTTGTAAAATATGAACAGTTCTGATTTTCAAACTATCTCTTCCTCAAAGATTTCAAGGAATTTATTGTGCTGATCATTTTACACATGACCTCGTCTTATCTCATGATGTGTGTACCACTGGTTTGTAACTAAGGAGGAAAATCAAGATTTTGAATGGCTAAATAAATTTCCAGAAGTCACACAACCAAGTAATACATGGGAACTGAGGTTTATTTCTACAACAAAATTTTTTTTTTAAAATTTACTGAGCATCTACTTCATGCCAAACTGTTTCAGAAACTAGAGGTGAATAAAACAAACACCAAAAGTACAATCCAAACTCAGAATACATTTACAATGTGAGAGAAGTGAGCAATGGAAAGAAACACACAGGGAAAACATTAAGTACTTCAAATGGAAATAAATATTTGGATTAAAAAAAAAAGGAGAACAGAGAATGGAAGGGGGTCATCAGTGTGCATGGGTGATCCGAACAATTCAGGAATGAAGAGACAAACCCTTCTCAAAACTCCGCTGTTTCAGAACCAGAAAAAAGAAGAAAAGGATCTCCTTCAGACTCAGCCACTTCCTTCCTTCTTTCCTTTCTTTTCCTTTGCTTGATTTTGGGCCACATCCAGCTGTGCTCAGGGCTCACTCCTGGGTGCCCAGGGGACCGTATGGTGTGGGGATAGAACTAGGGATGGCCACGTGCAATGCAAGTGCCTTACCCACTGCACTATCTCTCAAGTCCACTTCCTTTCTCTTTGCCTTTAAGATTTGTGTTTTCACAGAACTGCTTCCCCCCCCGACAAGTGCCCAGAGCTGCTTCCAGGGCCCAGAGCATGCCTCTTCTGCCTCAGTTAGTGCTTAGCGCCTACAACTGTGTTACTACAACTTAACTTTAACTCAGCTCTTCTTTTCTCCAAAACCTTAAAATCCATGGGACAAGGTTTGCTGGTCCTCTAAAACCATCCTAAGCTTACAGGTGGTACAGGACCCCACTTGCCACCATGTGTGCATCACACTGTTACTGACAAGTCCTTTAGACCAGAGGCTTCTTCAGGGATGAATCCGTGCTGTCACTATGTGTACTGAATGACAGGTGGACATACAGACAAGCAATGGGTGGACGGACGGACGGATGGACGGACGGACGGATGGATGGATGGTGGATGGCAAATGGATGGATGGTTGGTTGATGGATAAACAGACTAGTGAATGATCGGATGGATGGCCAAATAAATGGGTGGAAGGTGGGTCAGTTTATGAACTGATAGTTAAAAGGATTGATGGATGGTTGATGATGGATAGAAGAGTGGCTGGCGGGATGAATGGTTGATAGTTGGATGAATAAATGGGTGGATGGTGGATGAATGGGTAGATAGTTGACAAGTAAAATTTGAGGCAGATAGAGCGGGAATCTGAAGTAATTTTTTTTATTCCAAAGACAGTGTTATAATGGAAATATAGTTGGCACCAAATATCAACTGAAAATGCAGAGCAGACGTGGGAGAAACGAAGAGTGCTACGATGGGCTTTATCTGAATGCAGACAAGCAAAGGAGCAGTCCTTCACTCACGGCTCTTTGATTTGAATGCACACAACGCTGCACCACGTGCCAGACAGAAACCCTGAGATTGTTTTGTAGATCTTTCCTGAGCTCAGGAAACAACATATCATGTCAGTCCAGGAAAGGAGGCTGGAGAGTGTGGGAGATTAGGCTGGAATCCATGATCCTCTGGAGATGAGCTGTGGAGCTAAGACTTGCCACAGAGAGAACAGGAGGAAAAGCAATCGCTTTACTAATTCTTTGCTGTGTCAAGCTCTAGCACAGCCTTACTACACAGAATTTTCATCAACATTAAGGAATATCATGGAGTAGCCAGGGAAGAGGTGAGGGGCAGCAGCAGGCTCACCACAGGCAGAGCGAAGATCACAGACTTCATATAAGTTTCAAAGGGACTCAGTCATCTTTTTTTTTGTTTGTTTGTTTTTAGGTCACACCCAACACTGCTCAAGTGGTACTCTGGGCTCAGGGCTTGGGGATAGCTCCTGGGGGTGTAGGAGGATCAAACCCAAGGCCTTCTGGATACAAAGCATATGCTTAGCCCCCTGAGCTCTCTCGGTGGTCCATTACCCAAGTGAAAAACTGTCATCTGTCAATTTATTTATTGATTGATTCTGATTTGGAGGGTCACAACCATTGGTGCCCAGGACTTACTCCTGTCTGTGTGCAGGGATCACTCCTGGCATAGCTCAGGGGACCACATTTTGTGCCAGGTTTGGAATTTGAGACAGTTATGTTGGAGGCAAGCACCCGACGCACTGCTGACCCTGCCCATTTATTCTAGCTCATGCTGCTGTCCACTCTGTGAGAAGATTCACAGCTTCTCCCTCCTCAACAAAGACTTTAAGGGAAAAGAAATGAAAAAGCTTAAATCAAATCCTAAATTCAAATCCTCATAATACAAATTATTTAAGAGCTGCACAGAATTGCCTGAAATTTAATGGCAGCTCAGTTAGTGATTCCACACCAATCTTGCAAAGTTTTAAAGTAAGATAAAAGAGCTCTTAAAATGAGACAGTGGGGCCAAAGAGATAGTACAGTGGGTAGGGCACTCGCCTTACACAGACAAACCCTGGTTCAATCCCTGAACACCTCCAAGAATGATCGCTAGCATAGAGCCAGGAGTAAGTCTGAGCACTACCAGGTATGGCTTAAAATCCATAAATAAATAAGTGCAATAAAAAATGAGATAGGACTGGGAATCAATTCAAAGGCCTGGTTCAAGCCCCAGCATGATCCCCTGAACACCACTAGGAGCAATCCCAAGGCCAGATGCAGGGTGTAGTCCCCAGACAACAAACAAATAAGCAATCAAAATGAGATACTGGGGCCAAGGAGCTAGCTCACAGGGCTTGGGTGCATGTGTGAGCCCCAGGTTCCTTCCCCAGAACCACACGGTTCCCTTCCCCCAGGTCCCCAAAACCTTCAGGAGTGGACACAGGAGTGGCCTGAGCCCTGCCACATGTGACTCCCAAAACAACAACAAAAGCCCAAAAAACAAAAAAGGATACTAAACACCTCTTAAAAAAACGATGCTTGATGCCTTTTTTTCTCAACATTTTTTCAATAAATTCCACATGAAAGATCAGAGTGTGAGCTCCATAGCTCTTCCCCTAGCCGGGCCATAAGCAAGCACACACTTATGCAATGCACACAACATGATTGCATGCTTCTCCCCACAGAGCTAAACTGTCACTGAGCAACTGGCTTGCACAACTATGCTAGCCAACAAGCTGGCATGGCGCTCTGCAGCAAAATCCCCAGTGTACTGGCCCAGAGAAAAACAATGCATGCAGCACATACCTACTGCCCCACTCCAACAGCACCTTTGGAGGCTCAAATAGCTCAGTGTGAAGACTCAGCTACTCAGATCTTTTGTAAAGAGACAGGAGTAGTATTTGAAGTCATGTAGGGATTCTGTCAGGGGCTAGTGCAATCATATTTAGTCCCCCAAAGCAGGGGGCTACCTTTAGTTAGTTTTTAAAATGAAGTCTCAATGAGAAGACTGACTCAAAGGGCTGGAGCAATAGGTAGGGCATTTGCCTTGTACCCAGCCAGCCCGTGGTTTTATCCCCAGTATCCCATGTGTTCCCTGAGCACTGCCAGGAGTAATTCCTGAGTGCAGAATGTAACACCCTGAACATTGCCAGGTGTGACACAAAAAAGACAATAAAAAAAGAAAAGAAAACATTGCCTCAAGAGTCAGCCTTTCAACATGGGTGCCGACCCAAGGGGCTGGGGTCCAGACACACTGGGCCCTCAGTGATGCCCAGTTCATCCAATCTCATGCCCACCCCTCGGCAAATATGCCCTGTTTTCACCCTCCCCTCAAGCTCCCAATCTCAAGTTCCCCTTGATTCCCTTAAAGGTTATCTCCAACTTCACAGAAAATACAGAGGACAGTGCACAGGGAGCCCCCTCAGCGTGCTGCTGCCCGCCCTCTGAGTCTATCAGCAAAGAGATCCAGGCCAGCGTCCTCCTCCTCCCATTCCCAAGCTGCTCCCTAGGCCTAAGACAAAAAATAAAGTAACAGTGAAAAAAAGGGGCTCTTCTTTTCCACCACATCTGGGCAGCAGCTTAATTATTTACTAGGCCATGGTAGTAAAATATTATATATATATAACAGATTTAGGAAAGTTCTATTCTCCAAGATTCAACTTATGTCTTAAAAACATTTTCAAAACCTATAGACTTTGAAATTCTACAGACTTTGTTCTGGGACCACACTGGTGGTTGCTGGGGGTCTCTCTCAGCAGTGCTCAGGAAACCAGCAGGACAGGGGGGAAACCTGGGGCTCCCCTATGCAAAGTTATGCTCTAGCACTTCAAGCATCTCTCCCCCTAGACTTTCAGGGGTGGCCTTTTCTTATTTACGTTTTGCTTGGGGTAGTACTTAGTTTGGGGGTCACACCAAGCAGTGCTTGGGGGCAATTCCTGATAGTACTGAGGGACCCAGAGGGAGTATGGGGGTTTGAACCCAGGACCTGTACTCTATCCTGATGAGCTATCTTGATGGCCTATTTCATTTTGGTTTCATTGATGCTGGGGACAGACCCATTTCACACATGTAAAGCAAGCACTCTACCACCCTCAGTCACCTTCTACCATCAAAGATGGTAGAAGACCATCCTTCTTTGAAATAAAAACAACAACCACACGGCCCAGAGAGATAGACTTAAGTGCTGAGCACATGCTTTCATAGGGGTCTGATTCCCGGCACCACATGGTTCCCTTTGCACAGCCAGGAGGGATCCCCAACAGAGAGCAGTGGGTTGCTCCCAGCTCTACCAAGTACGGCCAAATCAAACAAACAAAAATCAGGAGGTGAATCTGAATAAAACAAACATAGCACATTTATTTTAGTATAGATGTGGTTTCTTGGAAGGCGATTCAGCACTGTTTCCTTAAAAGCCTTTTCTTCAAGAAATTCAAAGGCAATGTCTCTCACTGGCACTATTCTCATCTATCCAGGGCCAGCCAGCACCATCTGTATTCCCAGCAGACCGGTCCAGCCAATCAGACACACGCTGCTGTGGCTTCCCCAAGGGTAGGGTCCTTTCTCTTCCTGTGTTGACAACCACGGCAAGTTTCAGAATTTATATAGAAAAAGGCAAAAGCACAACACAAAGCACATGGATGCTATTTTATAATGACTTTGATTGATAGAGAGAAAGAGAAAAGAAAAGGTGCCTGCTATAGCGGCAGGCTGGGGTTGGGTGAGAGGGAATGTTGGGACATTGGTGGTAGGAATGGGGCACTGGTGGAGGGCTGGGTCCTGAAACACTATATGACAAAGGCCCAATTATGAACATCCTTGTAATTGTATATCTCACGGTGGTATAATAAAAATTAAAAAATAAATAAAATGACTCTGCTCATATTATGATAAAGAGGGTAAAGGAAACAGCAAGAAGGGAGGGAAAAGGAGGCCAGGACTTGAAGCAGACAGTGGGAAGGGGAGGGAAAGCACGAGAGAAGAGGAGCTCCCCCACCTCGTCCTGCTCCCCTCCCTGCTTGGCCACACTGGGCCTTGTCCTTACATCCAAATTCTCCTGAGAGTGAGTCCAGAGTGCACACAGCCCTGAGCGCGCATGCAGTAAGCAGGCCTTTTCGCCTGGGCCTTATGTTGGGTCTCACCCAAGGCCAGAACTTTCCTAACTACTGAGTGGGAAAAGCCAGACCCTTGTCCTGGCACCCAGCTCCAGTGCTTTTAGCTCTACCAAATTCCCCAGTACAAGTAGACAGAAGAGTGAGATGCACTGAAGGGCAACAAAGAGCATCAGGATAAGAAGAATCTTACAGAGGGAGAACATTAGAAGTTTGCATTTACATGCAAGCTTTCAAGGTTAGAAATGGAAAAAATAACTACCTTTCAAGCAGAAAATTGAAGATGTTGTTTTTTTTGCTCTGTTTTCTTCTGCAATTCTGCTCTCAAACATATATAAGGTAAGAACTAAAATTTTTCTCCAGGGCCAGAGCAATAATAAAGTGGGCAGGGCATTTGCCTTGTATGCAGCTGACCTGGGTTCAGAACCCCAGCATCCTATATGGTGCCTGAGCACTTCCAGAAGTAATTCCTGAGTGCAGAGCCGGGGAATAACCCCTGAGCATCGCCAGGTGTGACCCAAAAAAGCAAAATAAATAAATAAATAAATAAATAAATAAATAAATTTTTAATATAATTTTTCTCAAAAAAAATTCACAGAAGTACTCCTATGGCTAATAGTGTAATAGTTAGTTAGATGGACACTCCTAGAGCATTGGTATTTTGCAAAACAATTTTCTAAACACAAAGCAGGGGACATTCCAAATTCAACTCTTGTTTATCAGCAGAGTCACAGCCTCACTGATGGCATTAGCTATGGCACAGCTGCATTGCACAGGCCAGGCGGGGCCCTGACCCCCAGTTCCTACCTGAGAACCCCGTCGACTTGGTCTTTGGTGTAGCCTTTCCCACCTTCAGCCCCACCAGGGCCACTCGTCATCCGCACACTTGGGCTTGTTTGGGTCTCCACTACCTGTTGGTCTCCGGCAATGAGGGCCACTTCCAGCCGTGCTTCCATTTTTCATAATTATTTCCAAGAGTGCTGCAGTGACAAAGAAAACAGGCCATGCCTATGGATATCAAGGAGCGTACGCATGGCCTGCAGGAGAGAGAGAGATAACACGGGCAAAGTACGAGTTGAGATCTCCAGAAAGTGCCCCCATTTGGGCAGTGCCATGTGGAAACAGAGCTCTGTGGGATGGAAAGGTAATTGTTTAAAACGACAGTCCGGGGCCGGAGCAATAGCCCAGCGGGTAGGGCGTTTGCCTTGCACGCAGCCAGCCCTTGTCGGCCCGGGTTCGATCCCCGGCATCCCATATGGTCCCCGAGCACCGCCAGGAGTAATTCCTGAGTGCAGAGCCAGGAGAAACCCCTGAGCATTGCCGGGTGTGACCCAAAAAGCTAAACAAACAAACAAACAAATAAATAAATAAATAAATAAATAAATAAATGGATGGATGAATAAATGAATGAATAGATAGATAAATAAATAAATAAATAGATAATAAAGCGGCAGTCCCTCAGTAACTCATGGCACACTTTCACTCATCACATCATGGTGGAACTGCAGAACAGCAGAGAAAACGTGAACATCTTCAAAGTAGTCAATGCACCGCATTTAGAAGAAATCAAATCAGAGTTCCCATTCCTTCCTCAACCACAGATACCTCAAAGCCACTGGAATAATACCTTCAAAATGCCCAGACATAGGAAATCTGAACTTGACTTGTCCTAACAAATCTGTTAGGAAGTATCACTTGTCACTTGTTCTCCCGTTGTTCACTGATTTGCTTTGAGCGGGCGCCAGTAACATCTCCATTCAATGGGAATGCGGTCCATTACTGTTATTGATTTTGGCATATCGAGTACACCATGGATAGCTTGCCAGGCTCTGCCGTGGCTCTGGGTTCATCCCAGGGGGCCCAGTCATTTTCTGTGTCAGCACATCAACCATCCAGGGCCCACAGGGCAGACCCCTGAGGGTGCAGACAAGCCTGTCTCCTGTCTGCCACCTGCTGAGGCAGCTGGGCACAGCAGCCACACCTGCAACACCTTGAGGGGCAGGAAACTAGAAGCTTGTCAGGAGTGGGATTTGAACCCACGCCTCCAGGGGAGACTGCGACCTGAGCGCAGCGCCTTAGACCGCTCAGCCATCCTGACGCCATAGGAAGTATACAAGATTGAAACCACAAAGACTCTGCTAGCAGATTTGTATTATAGACTTGGGGCCAAAGGAAAATGCTGCTAGACAGACTAAGATGCAGCCGGGAGAAGTAAGCAAGATTGTGGTGTAAATGTAAAGGAACTGTCACCCAGGGATGTCTACAAAATGTAACATAATATCCAGAGTTTGCTTCAGATTGGGAGGGGGCAGGAGATGGCTCAGCGGCAATAGAGCCTTGTGAGCGTGAGTGTGTGAGTTTAGTCCCTGGGGCTTCCACATGCCCTGAGTGTGATCCCCACAGCTGTGTTCTGAGACCCCAGGGGCTGCACGGCTGCACACAAGTCCTGGTCAGGCTACTAGGTGCATGTAAGTGCTGCCAACTAAGGTGTGACTGCTGGCAAGCCTAAACCAATAGTTCAGACTCCAGGTAAGCATATGTTCGAGCACCATCAAGTGTACAAGCACAACCACTATAGAAGCGTAGTCTTTGGTCAGCAAATGTGCAAACGTCCCCCAGTGAGTCCTGCTAGAGCATCGCCAGTGAGCGTGTCTTAAAGCACCACCTCTAAAGAGCACCTTCCCTGGCCAGCACCACCACTAAAGAAGTGTAGCTCTCAGCCGGAGTCATCTGTGCTCCACAGTCAAGCATATGCACAGCCCCAATCACCACAATAATCAGCACCGACAGAGAACAAGGAGGAAAGGCAGAAATATGCAAATGAAATGGTGTACAAGTGTCAGAGAAGATGCGGAGGCCCCCGAAAAACAAACAAAATAAAACACAGATTTTCTGAACATCTAATTTACCAAGCATGATCTAAGAGATATAACATTATCCAACAAATGGCAGTCATTCTTTTCAGCCACAAAAGAAATGAAAATTGACTATTTTCCAGACTCTGGAAACAACCAGTATGCCTGAGAACTGATGACTGGATAAAGAAACTGTGGTACATCTACACAATGGAATACTATGCAGCTGTTAGGAAAAAATGAAGTTATGAAATTTGCCTATAAATGGATGGACATGGAAAGGATCATGTTGAGTGAAATTAGTCAAAAGGAAAGAGAGAGATATAGAATGACTGCATTTATTTGCATGACATAAATATATCAGGTGGTCTTACCAAAAGTGGAAATTACCGTAAGCGTGTGGGAATCAGAGGTTAGGTAAGACAGAGAAGGGAACATGTGTGAATAAATGTCAAAAAGGGCTAATACCAACCTAGAACTGAGCATTAAATACAGGCCAAAAAAATGCACATGATGGCCTCTAAGTGTATGTAGTGCAACCCACAATGTGTAAGAGAAGGAAAAGAGAGAAAGGGAGAGAGAAAAGAGATAAAGAACCTGCCATTTAGGCAGGCTATGGGAGGGGGTAGGGAATTGGGGATATTGGTGGTAGGAAATGGGCACTGGTGGAGGACGGGGTGCTGGAACACTATGTGACCGAAATCTCTAAACATGAACAATGTTGTAATTGTATATCTCACTGTGGTATAATAAAATGTTTAATAAAAGAAATTGACTATTTTATAGTTAGACCATAATGCTATCCTCTTTGAGTCCCTAAAGAATTATAATTACCCACAAACTATGAGTACAAGGCATTCAAGAAATCACTGCAGGGTGAAAGGTCAAAGGGATGGAGTGCAGGCTTTGTATGAAGAAGCCCTGAGTTCAATCTCCAGCACCATATGCTCCCCAGTACCATATGTTCACCAGGAGTGAACCCTGGAAAGTCAACTAAAAACATAACTTGAAAATATCACAAATGGCCTGAAAGGGGAGAGATCCAAGGGGACACAAGTATCAGAGACGTTATCATGCCAGAAAAAGTAAAGAGAATGGAAGAGACACAAGCAAGCGACATATCAGAACTCATGGGCAAGAATGAATCGGACCTTACTTCACATCACACATGAAAATTTGTGCAGACCTACACGTAAGGATTAAAACTGCTAAATTCTTGGAAGAAAATACAGAAGTGAATCTTTGTATGTGATCTTCAAGCAAAGTACTATTGGCTACAATGACAAAAACACCGCAAATGATGAAAGAAAAAAAGTAAAGGGAGTGGACTTAAGGAAATGAACCATGTGGGCCAGAGGGACAGCCCGGGAGGCACTTGTCTTGCACACCACTGACACTGGTTCATCCCTGACATCACATGTAGTTATGGGTCACTCCTTGAGCCCAGATTCAGAAACAGTATTTAAGTATTGTTAAGGGGGCTGGAGCAATAGTCCAGCGGGTAGGGCGTTGCCTTGCATACGGCCGACCCAGGTTCAATCCCCAGCATCCTATATGGTCCCCTGAGCACCACCAGGAGTAATTCCTGAGTGCAGAGCCAGGAGTAACCCCTGAGCATTGCTAGGTGTGACCCAAAAAGCAAAAAAAAAAAAAAAATTAATTTTGACCCTTTGAAGACTATCATTAACACACTGACACTGGTGCCACAACTATTTTCTTGCCATCCAGTTGCTCAATCCATAGTGCTCTGCTTTGGCAGACTGCATCAAACTGTAGTATGAAATTCTGCCAACAACCATTTCTGTTGGTGCCATCTGCCAATAGGCCATCTCAGCATGAGCCACTGGTAGGTGGTACGCACCATCAAACAACAGAACCTTTGTGTATGTGAGCCACAGGTGGTATGCACTGATGTCAAATGCTAAGAAAATAAAAAAGATAATATACAGAATTGAGAAAAAAATTTAAATCACAGATATGAAAGAAGGGGCTGGAGTGATAGTACAGCAAGTAGGTGTTTGACTTGCACGCGGCCGACCTAAGTTCAATCCCCGGCATCCCATACAGATCGCCAAGCACCGCCAGGAGTAATTCCTGAGTGCAGAGCCAGGAGTAACCCCTGAGCACAGCAGGGTGTCACCCAAAAAGCAAAAAAAATAAAATAAAATAAAATGAAAAAGATCTGAAAGAAACATGCATAAAGAATTCTTACAACTGCATCAGCTTTTAAAAGCTCAATTTTTTAAATGGGGAAAGGTGTTAGGAACATGGCTCAGAGATAGAGCTTATGTCTCTAACATGTGTGAGGTTCTGGGGTCAACTTTCAACACCCCCCACCCCCAAATTGGCAATGGATCTGAATAGACACTCTGCAAGTTAAATACACAAAAGAACAACAGGCTCATGAAAAGACACTCAGACTCATAAGGTATTACTTCACAAAAAGTGACATGACTTCACCAAAAGAGGATAGGGACAATAGTGGCAGGGATATGGAGCAAGCCCAAACACCACTGGCCAGAATTTCAGACACTATGTGACCACTGTGGAAAATAGTCAGGTGGTTTGTTAAAGGATTAAATACAGAGTTGCCCCAATAATTCCATTTAGGTTTAAAGATATAAGACAGTGGAGCTGGAGTGACAGTACAAAGGGTAGTGTTCGCACAAGCCCAACCTGGGTTCGATCCCCGGCATCTCATATGGTCCCCCAAACACTGCCAGGAGTAATTCCTAAGTGCAGAGCCAGGAGCAGCCCCTGAGCATCACCAAGTGTGACCCAAAAAGAAAAATAAATAAATGTTTTAAATAAAGACACAAGAAAGTGAAAACATACAGCTACACAAAAACTGGTTCTTCAAACAACATTGTTCATAACAGAGAAAAGGCTGGAATGAAAGAAAAGTCCATTAACTAATGAGTGGAGACACCCACAGTGGATACCCATAGTGTGATACTAGTTCACAATTATAAGAAATGATGTGCCGAAGTGTGCCAAACCAGGGGAGGTCCTTAGCCGCATGCAAGATGGAGAAGTCCAGTCACAAAGGACCATGCAGAGTGTGACTGGGCTTGTGTGAGACACAGCACGACATGAAGCAGATGGGACATAGCTGGGCCAGAAGTAAGAGAGAACCAGGGTGAAGCGTGAAGTGGCTGCAAGACAGCACCCTATAGTAGTGGTGAGCCCAATATGGCAGCACCCTCTGAGATGCCCCAAGTCTGATCCTGGCAGCACTGAAACCACAGAGCACAGTCCCTGACAAGACTCTACAACCCCAGCTGCCATCACCACAGATCCAGAGGACACACCTGAGAGAGAAAGTGGAGGCAGCATGGCAGTGCGTGGTGGTGAACAAATTCTCAATGTGAGAAATTCTTTGAGGATCTCAGAAGACAGCAATGGGAGTGGCACTTTCAAACCTGAATGTCCCTCATGAAATCCTGGCAATCAGAAGGCAAAGACCAAAATCTTATGCTGGAAATCCCAGAGCCGCGGGCAGGGCTGACCCAGTCTTGGAGTGCTCGCATGTGGGGTTTCCATGCACCACTGGGAAGAATTCGAGCTCAAAGAGAGTGAATTTGCAGGGTAGAGAAAGCAAAAGGTGAGTTGGGAAATAATGCTTGTCATAAAGTAAGGGAAGCTCGGAGAATGACAAGGATGAGCCAGAAAGACACATCACAGCTAGGAAAGTTGCAGCTGATGCAAGATGAGGTCACTTGAGCATCAGAAGAAACAACACAGGGCAGGGATCCACACCCACAGCCAAGTGGATGAACACAAACCCCCACTAGGCAACCCCAGCATCAACAACGAACATGACAAGGCGCTGGTGCAAGTTCTGCTGGGGGAACAGGACATCTACACATTTCCTAATGCTTCCCACAAGGCATTTATTCACAACAAATGGGGGAAAGGTGAGTGATGACGGAAAAATATGCCCATCAGCATGGAAGCAACATGATCCAAACAGGCCTCACCAGGAAGGCCCCCATCAGCACCAGGAGTCTCCTGGCACACAGCATACAGAAGACACATCTTGGGGGTTAGTAGTCCTGCCAAAACTCACGCGGAAATGTCCCCAAGCCCAAGCAGAGGAAACTCTGAGCAAAAGGGCCTGTTTTACTCAATAGAAATACCAAGACCCAAGAGATAAGAAAACCTGACACCTGGAAAATCAGATATTATGCCCCAAAAGGTGATGCTATCTTGATTCTCTGACTAAGGGACTAGGACAACAAACAGACTTTAACAAGACTTATGCAGTCACTTCTGAATCTTACTGCTGGATGTCGTCATGTAAACACAATGCCCTAGTCTTAGAAAACACACCCTGAATTTCATATGGGTCAAGGTTATTTCAGGAAAAAATAGAATCTAAAAGAACATGTTGTGTCTGTGTGTAGAGAGAACAGGGAGGGGAGAGAGGAAAGTACAATAAAGCATATACAATAATATTTTATCAAAGAGGAAGCAGAAGTGAGATATAGATGGGAGATCTGCATCGTTCTTCTGATCTTTCAAAGGTTTAAAATTATTTCACCTGGGCAGTTACATGTAAAAAAAATGAATTTGGACCTCTCTAACACCATGCACAAAAAATCAAATCAAAATGGATTAACGATCTCAATATCAGACCCTGAAACCATAAATTACATTGAAGAAAATATAGGAGAACCCCTCCATGACATTGAAGCTAAAGGCATCTTCAAAGATGAAACACCACTAATGAAACAACTAGAAGCAAAGATAAACATATGGGACTACATGAAACTAAAAGCTTCTTCACCTCAAAAGAAACAGTGACCAAGATACAAAGACAGTCAGTTCACAGAATGGGAAAGAATATTTACCCAATACCTATCTGATAAGAGATTAATCACTGTATCACTTTATCACTGTCTTCCCGTTCATCATCGATTTGCTCGAGCAGGCACCAGTAATATCTCCATATGACCTGTCTCATGCAAGTAGAGCCCAAGGGCACCTGCTTGCTCCAGGAACACAAAGAGCCTCAAACCATTCCATCAGGTCATGGGAATAAGGTATATAATTGTTACTGGTATTTGGCATACAAATACAACACGGGTAGCTAGTCTTGTAGTCATCTCAAAATCCAGCATTTATTGATGAACTGCATGGCTGTAGCAGCTTGCAAGCAGGGCTGCGATAGGCTAGTCTGCTGGGTGGAGTTCTGATGAGGGGGAAGACGGGATGTGGAAAATGGAGGCCCTCGTGGAGTGTGGGGTCCTCTGGCTTGTTGTGAGGCTCTGCTGGGGTGGCGGGCCAGGGCTAGAACCTGCCATCCCTCCCGGGCGCCTCATGAGCGGGTAGGCACAGGGAGAGGCAGTAGCAGCTCTGCCCCATGTCTGTGAGTCACGAGTAATGCTTAACTAATCCCCCAATGTACTGCACAGTTCTTCACGAGGTTAATATCCAGGATATATCAGGCACTGGTAGAAATTTACAAGAAGAAAACAGTCAACCCCATCAAAAAATGGGGAGAGGGGCCGGAGAGATAGTCCAGCGGGTAGGGCGTTTGCCTTGCATGTGGCTGACCCAGGTTCGACCCCAGACATCCCATATGGTCCCCTGAGCACCGCCAATAATAATTCCTGAGTACAGAGCCAGGAGTAACCCCTCAGCATTGCTGGGTGTGACCCAAAAAAGAAAATATAATGGGGAGAAGAAATGAACAGAAACCTCAACAAGGAAGAAATTCAAATGGCCAAAAGAATGGGAAAAATGCTCATCATTATTAATCATCAGAGAGATGCAGATGCAAATCAAAACAACAATGAGATATCATCTCACACCACAGAGAATGGTGCATATCCAAAAGAGCAAGAAAAAGAAGCACTGGCGTGGATGTGGAGGAAAAGGGGACTCTCATCCATTATTGGTGGGAATGTCGACTGGTACAGCCTTTTTTGGAAAACTATATGGACATTCCTCCAAAGATTTGAAAGTGAGCTCCCATTTGACCCAGTCATACCACTCCTGGGAATATACCCTGGGAAGCCAAAAACACACAGTGGAAACACCATCTGCACTTTTTTTTCATAGCAGCACTATTCACAATAGCCAGAATCTGGAAACAACCAGAGTGCCTGAGAACTGATGACTGGATAAAGAAACTTTGGGACATCTACACAATGGAATACTATGCAACTGTTAGGAAAAATGAAACTATGAAATTTGCCTATAAATGGATGGACATGGAGAGGATCATGTTGAGTGAAATTAGCCAGAAGGAAAAAGACAGATAGAATGACTGCATTATTTGCATTATATATATATATATATATATATATATGTATGTATGTATATGTATGTATGTATGTACATATATGTATCACGGTAACACAAGCTCATTGAGGTTTGTAGGGAGTACAAGATGCCGCTCTGTCTCACGTTCATTGATTTAAAGAAAGCCTTTGATTCTGTGGAGACTGAAGCGGTCATCGAAGCCCTAGCCAAACAGGGTGTTCAAACCCAATACATCAAGATCCTTCGTGAGCTGTATTATGGACTCACCACCAGGATCTCACCATTCTACAAAGAAGTGATCATTGATGTCAAAAGAGGGGTTCGACAGGGTGATACCATTTCACCAAAACTCTTCAGCGCCACCCTCGAGAACATCATGAGACAATTAGAATGGGAAGGAATGGGAGTGAAGATAGATGGTCGGCAACTACACCACCTCTGCTTTGCTGATGACATCATTCTAATAACACCAAACATTAGCCAAGCAGCACAAATGCTGGCTGACTTTGACCGAGAATGTGGAAAGATAGGTCTATAGCTGAAATCTGAAGAAAACTATGTTCATGAAAAATGAACTAGTTCCTGAGGCCCCATTCACTCTCAATGGAACAAACATCTCTAAGAAATCAACATGATGAACGACCTAAAACCTGAGCTGCGCAGGAAGAAGAGAGCGGCATGGAATGCCTTCAAAGGCATCGAAGAAATAGCTAAAAGGACAAAGAACCTCCGGCTCTGGGCACATCTCTTTGACTCCACCGTTCTCCCTGCATTAACATACGCCTCAGAGACCTGGGCCCTACAAAAGCAGGATGAGAATGCTATTCGGTTCTCCCAGAGAGGAATCGAAAGAGCTATGCTTGGAATATCACGCCTCACTCTCAAGTGAGAGAAGGAATCCGGAGTTCTGACCTCTGTCGCTATTCCAGAATCAGGGATGCTGTCTCGTTTGCCAAGGCATCGAAAATCAGATGGGCTGGACATGTAATGCGATTTGGAGACAACCGCTGGACTAGAGCCATTACCGACTGGATCCCACGGGATGTCAAAAGATCACGTGGCTGCCCACCTACAAGATGGTCAGACTTCCTTATCAAGACCCTGAAGGAACGGGTTTGAGGCTCTTCATATTCCTGAATCAACCAGATGCCATTGGGCTACATTGGCACGTGATAGGGTCCAATGGAAATGTTACTGGCGCCTGCTCAAGCAAATCGATGAATAACGGGATTCAAGTGATCAAGTATATATATATATATATTGGCAGAGCCTGGCAAGCTACCCGTGTTTAATTTAATATGCCAAAAACTAGTAACAATTATCGACCTCAATTCCATGACCTGAATATATATATATATATATATATATATATATATATATATATATATATATATATATATATATATATATATAACTGTCTTCCCGTTGTTCATCGATTTGCTCAAGCGGACACCAATAACATCTCCATACGTCCCTATCGCAAGCAAGTGTATCCCAAGGGCATCTGCTTGCTCCAGGGACAGGAAGAGCCTCAAACCATTCTTCAGGTTATGGAATTGAGGTCGATAATTGTTACTAGTTTTTTGGCATATCAAATTAAACACGGGTAGCTTGCCAGGCTCTGCCTATATACATATATATATATATATATAATGATACCAGTATCCAAGGTCAGGCAAAACTTGTATCAAGAGGTCTTGTCAAGGGCAGAATCTACCATAAATGTGTGGGAGTCAGAGGTTAGGTAAGACAGAGAAGGGAACTGTGTGCTAATAATTGTTGAAAGTGATATCAGCCTAGAACTGAGCATTGAATATAAGCAAAAAGATACACATAATAACCTCTAAATGTATGTACTGCATGTGTAAAAGAAGGAAGAGAAAATGAGAGGGAAAAAGAAAGAGAGAAAAAAGATAAAGAGCCTACCATAGAGGCAGGCTAGGGGAGGGCGGAGGGAATCAGGGACATTGGTGGTGCGAAATGGGCACTGGTAGAGGGATGGGTGCTGGAACACTGTATGACTGAAACCCAAACATGAGCATCTTTGTAATTGTATTATCTCATGGTGGTATAATAAAATATTTTTTTAAAAAAATTATTTTAACAGGCCAGAGTGATAATACAGCGGGTAGGCACCCAGGTTCGAAGCCCGGCATCCCATATGGTCCCCTGAGCACTGCCAGGAGTAATTCTTGAATGAGAGCCAGGAATAACCCCTAAACATCACCAGGTGTGACCCAAAGAACCAAAAAAAAAAAGTCAAACACTGGAGAGTATCTGTCTAAAGTGTTGCATTGTTTTGACAATGAGCTGATAGATAGTTTTGGTAACTTTATTCTAAAAGTAGGTCGGGCCTGGTGGCCCTGCCGGGCGAAGCTGCCCACGGGCCAGCACAGGGCCTCACGGAAGGCTGGGGAGGCTGGCGCTCGGCCTGCGCCGGGCCTAGCTGACCATGGAACCCCGAGGAGGGCAGATGGGTTTTGGGAGTGGGCCCGTCGCCTCTGAGGTGTCCCGGAAGCAGCCGGATGAGACTCGCCCACCACACTAGCCACCATTTTTGCTGTCCGACGCTGCGAAACGGCCTCAGACCAGATCAACAGAGCAAAGCCAGTTCGAGCCCAGGTCGGAGCAAGCGGCCGCGCCGGTCCACTAAAATAGTGAAACAGTAATGTCTTTTAATGCATTGCAGTCAACGAAGAGCAGGAAAGTTTGTTGGGAAGGAGATATAAAGAGGAAAGAAATGACATACAGAACTCGCCAAGTGGTTGAGGTGCGGGAGCAGGGAGGGAGGTGGGGTCATTGGTGATGGGAGATGGGTTTGGGCGGAGGGTGCGTGTTGGAACACTGTAGAACCAAAGCTCTACATAGCATCTTTCAATAAAAAAAAAAGGTGGAATCTTCCACAAACATGTGGGAATCAGTGGTTGGGTAAGACAGAGAAGAGAACAGTGTGCTAATATTTGTCAAAAATGATAATACCAGTCTAGAACTGAGCATTGAATATAGGAAAAAAGATATACATGATGATCTCTGAATGTATGTATTGCAATCCACAATGTGTAAGAGAAGAGATAAAGAATTTGCCATAGAGGCGGGCTGGGGAGGGGGAGGGAAGTGGGGACATTGGTGTTGGGAAATGGGCACTGGTGGAGGGATGGGTGCTGGAACACTGTATGACGGAAACCCAAACATGAACATCTTTGTAATTGTATATCACATGGCGGTGTAATAAAATATTTAAAAAAAAATAAATAAATAAAAGTAGTTGTATACACTGTGCCATCAAGGCACTCTGCAGACATGACCTGCTCTGCCATTGGCCACAACCTCTTTCAGGACCAGAGTTACTACTGTGAAGAAGTGAGATAAAAACAGAAAAGTTTATGTCTGAAGCCAAAGAGATAGTATAGCGTGTAGGGCACTTGACCTGAGTTTGATCCAGGGCATCCCATATGGTCCCCTAAGCACTGCCCGATGAGGTCCCCAAACCAAAATAATTTTTGAAAGAAAGAGGGAAAAACAAAAAACAACAATAACTAGGGTGCTTCTGGACAAAGAAAGGGAATCAACTGCTCGTTATTAAAAACTGGTGAAGCCATCAAGTACATGCCCTCCTGGGCCACTATGACAGGGACAGGGGAAGCATGTAATGGAAAAGCCTTCCTATGGGTCAGAGAAACAAGTCTGGGACACAGGTATACACGTAATTGGGGGTGTCTGGGGTCTTCTGGCAGCTACACAAGAGTTCTGCACATTTCTTTCATTCTTACCACAAACACGCCACCCTGGACACTCACAGTCCAGGTGCACTGTGAAGACAGGGTCCCACATTTGTTTGAATTTTTCAAGTTATTACAATATTGAGTTTTGACTCATTTCTGTACATGTGTGAAGTCCCAGCAGCTTACTGAGGGAAGAGACTCCACATCCTGGAGGGGAGAGGCAGCCCTGCCCCGGGACACAGGGAAGGAGAGAGACCACTGCAGTTGGAATGATGGGACCCCGGAGAGCAGTGGCAGCCAGTCCTCTCCTAAGTTCTCTTTGAGCTCTTGAGGCACTGTTTATATACAGTGACCAGCTTTAGTTAAATCTGAAATAACAATCGGAACAACAAATGAAACCATGTTTTCTCCTTACAAATGGTAAATAGCTTCTGTGGCATTATAAAAATGATGTTGTTTGGCTCATTAAAAAATAGAAAACAAAGTAAGAAAACATAAATTCCATGTGAGACAAAAAAAAAATCACTCAATCATCTTGATATATTTAACTCTGGTTAGTTAGGTGTCTATCCAACCTACCTAAGCTGTTACCAAAACCAGGCACGCAGACTGGGCGCCTGATAGCTAGTCCAGCTGATTTTCCATGTCTTAGTGATTCAGAAGTGTTGAATCAGGATATGTGAGTCTAAGAATTTGTCTATTTTTACTAGGTAGTTTAGTGTGTTGCCTTTTCTTCAATTTCAACGGTAACTTATTGTTTCCTTCTTTTAACTGACCCTTGGTTTCATTAGATTATTTACCACGTATTCAAAGAAAATTTAATACCTACCTGTTAAACTTCAAACAACTCAAGGTTGGAACGCTTCTAAATATATCTTATGTGTCAGCATTATTTTAATGCCAAGTGCAAAGACAGCAAACAGAAGAAAAAAACCTTACATCAAAATTTCTGATATGGGGCCGGAGTGATAGCTCAGCGGGTAGGGCGTTGCCTTGCACGCGGCTGGCCCATGCCTGCCCGGGCGGGTTCGATCCCGGCATCCCATATGGTCCCCTGAGCACCGCCAGAAGTGATTCCTGAGTGCAGAGCCAGGAGAAACACCTGAGCATTGCCGGGTGTGACCCAAAAAAAAAAAAAAAAAGCAAAATTTCTGATATTTGGGTGTTGGCCCATCGCCTCTGGGGGTCCCGGAAGCAGCCGGATGAAACTCGCCCATCATACTAGCCACCATTTTCGCTGTCCGACGCTGGGAAACTGCCTCACGACCAGATCAACAGAGCAAAACCAGTTTGAGCCCAGGTCATACGGCCGCTTGCGCACGCAGTCCACTAAAATAGTGAAACAGTAATGTCTTTTAATGCACTGCATTCCACGAAGAGCAGGAAAGTTTGGTGGGAAGGAGGAAAGAAATGACATACAGAATCTGCCAAGTAGTTGAGGTGCGGGAGGGGAGGGAGGTGGGGACATTGGTGATGGGAGATGGGTTTGGGTGGAGGGATGCGTGTTGGAACACTGTAGAACCAAAACTCTACATGAGCATCTTTCAATTGTATGTCTAAAATGGTGTAATAATATTTGGGGGGAAAATAATAAAATTAAATTTAAAAAAAATTTCTGATAAACAGAGATGTAAAAATTCCCAATAAAATTAGCCAACTGAGGGCTAGAGAGATAATACAGTGGTTAGGACACTTGTTTTGCATGCAGCCAACCCAGGTTTGATACCCAGCACCACACGTGGTTCCCTGAGCCTGCCAGGTATAATTCCTGAGTACAGGGACAGGTATAGCATAAGAACATAAGAACAAAAAAACTTAGCCAACTGAGATCAATAATGCATAAAAAGATCATATACCATGCTCAATGCGATCTGACCAGGATATAATGGTTCAACATGCAAAAAAAAAAATGATATAAATCATATGAGAGTTTCAGTAAATTCAGAAAATAGACAAGATTCAACATCCATTTCTTAACATACTAGGTATGCACATGGTCCAGTCATATAACACTGGAAGAGGCTCCAGGTTCCCTGAGTATATCTTAGAAAAGAATAAAACAAACAAAAAAAATCATAATAATTAGGCACAGAAGGAAAGTATACCAACATAATAAAGCCACATATGACAAATCAACAGCTAATATCATTATACTCAGTGGTGAAAAAAAAATTTTTCCATCTGAGATCTGGAGTACTGAAAAGGTAGCCACTCTCCAACTATTATTTTTTATTTTATTTATTTATTTCTTGGCTTTTGGAGTAACAACCAGTGATGTGCAGGGGTTACTCCTGGCTCTGCACTCAGGAATTTCTCCTGGCAGTGCTCAGGGGACCACATGGGATGCCAGGGATAGAGCCTGGGCCAGTTGTACACAAGGCAAATGTTGTACTATTGTTCCGGCCCCACTCTCCATCCATATTTTGCAGAGTATTAGAAATCTTAACAAAAGCAATAGAACAAAGACAAAGGTTGAAAGGGTGGGGGAGGGGCCGGAGCGATAGCCCAGAGGGTAGGGCGTTTGCTTTGCACTCAGCAGGCCCATGCCGGCCGGGTTCTATTCCCGGCATCCCATATGGTCCCCCGAAGCACTGCCAGGAGTAATTCCTGAGTGCAGAGCCAGGAGTAACCCCTGAGAGTCGCCGGGTGTGACCCAAAAAGCAAAAAAAAAAAAAAAGAAAAAAAGAAAAGAAAGAAAGGGGGGGGTGGGGGGGACAATGGCAACAAAATTAGAAATGAAAAAATGCAACTACAATATTTATTGGTGGCAAAATATACATAGAAAATCCTAAATGCTCTACTGAGAGAGAGAGAGAGAGAGAGAGAGAGAGAGAGAGAAAGTAAAATGGCAGGCTACAAAAATCAACATAACAAAAAAAAAAATCTATTGTTTCTACATACAAAACATAAACTTGAAGAAAAAAGAAATTAAGAAAATGATCCCACTTACAATCTTGAAAAAAAGAGTAAGATAGCTAGTAATAAACTTAACATGATAGATCAAAGACCTATGCACTACAACTTTTAAGAAATTGTTGAAATAAATAGAAGAAACGAAAAGATTATCTCTGTCCACCTACAGGAAGAATGAACTTTCTTTAAAAAGGCATTTTTACCTAAAGCAAAATACAGATTCAATTCAATCCTTATCAAAAACCCAGGGCTGGAGCGATAGCACAGTGGGTAGGGTGTTTGCCTTGCACGCGGCGGACCCGGGTTCGATCCCAGGCATCCCATATGGTTCTCCAAGCACCGCCAGGGAGTAGTTCCTGAGCGAGGAGCCAGGAGTAACCCCTGAGCATCGCGGGTGTGACCTAAAAAGCCAAAAAAACAAAAAACAAAAAAAGTCCTACAACAACAACAACAACAACAACAAAATACTGGAATTTGTACCAAACTATGCATGACCATGAAAAGAAAAAAACCCTGAAAAACCCTAAGGAAGACAGAAAGGAGGCACCATGCTTCTTACCTTTAGACAACACTATAAAGCTATAGCAATCAAAACAGCATTACCTGGGGCTGGAGTGATAGCACAGTGGGTAGGGAGTTTGCCTTGTATGCCCCCGACCCAGGTTTGATCCCGGCGTCCCATATGGTTCCCTCTGCTCTGCCAGGAATAATTTCTGAGTGCTAAGCCAGGAGTAACCCCTGAGCAAAGCTGGGTGTGGCCCAAAAAGAAAAAAAAAAAAACAGCATGACCTGAGAATAAAAACAGAACAAAAGGCCAAGAAATTAACCAGGCCATATATTGACAGCGAGTGATGACAGAGGAGCCCAGCACACATAACAAAAAAGAGAGAACCTTGTGAAATGGCAGCAAAACCAGACAGTCATGTGCATAAGAGTGGAAACAGAAGCCAGCCGGAAGGGACACGGACACCTCAAAGGTCAGCTGGAAGGAACTCTGTCACCTTGGGGTCCCAGAGCACCATGGGTGTGGTCCAATGACAAAAAAGAAAAATAAATAAAACAAAAAGAACAAAACTAAACTACCAACTTCACATGCAAAAATATTCACTTGGATTGCACTAAAGAAGGGTCAAGGTATTTCACATGGTGAACCCAAGTTCAATTCCTAGCACCCATATAGTCCCCCCAAAGGCCAGCAGGAGTGATCCCTGAGCACAGAGCCCGGAGTAAGTCCTGAATACCACTGCTATGGTCCCCCACAAAAAGGGGAGTTCAAAGTGCATTAAGTCTTGAATGTAAGACCTAAAAGCAACACAATACCTACACTAAAACATGCAATATGCTCCTTGCAATCAGCTTCAAAGATGCGTTTGGACTCAACTCCACTGGCAAGGGAAATAAAAGCAAGAGGAACCGAACGGGATGCTATCAAAGGATGGAGTGAGGGAAACTAGTGCCAAAAAGCAGAAGGTGGAGTCACGGAGAACACTGGAGAGTACCCGGGCACCATATAGTCCCCTGAGCACCAACAGGACCAAACAGGAACAGAGCTAGGAGTGACCCCTAATACTACCAGATGTGCCCACCCCCACCCCAAGTTCAAGAAATCCATTTATTGGGAGCAGATATTTGCAAGCCATATATATACCCAAAAAATGACTAGTACCCAAAAAGAACTGATACAACTCAACAATTTAATTAATGAACAACCTAATTTCTAAATGGGCAAAGGATCTGAATAGGTGATTCTCCAAAGAAGACACAGATGGCAAACAGGCACATATTACTATGCTCAACAGCTCTTACTGTTAGAGGAATGTATATCAAAACAATCACAAGCTATCTCCTTGCACCTGCAAGAGTGCCTTCACCCTTATAACTAGAAACAAATGTTGGGGCAGGACAGATCCACAGGCTGAACCAGGTTTAGTCCCCAACACAGTGTGAGCTGTGAGACACTGAGCTCAGAGCCATGGAGAAGGGAAGACTGGACCTGAGGGTGGGGGTGTAAATTGCTAAGTCCACTGCAGAAAGCAGCATAGACGCTCTGCTGGAAATTGCAGGGCTGGAAGCGGGGCCACCTACATGCAAAGCACATGCTCTAGCTTGTGGGGCTGTCTCTCTTGTCCATGGATGATACTGTCCCATTTGAAACCACGGACAGATCTTGATGTGATTATAAAGAAGGGAGTAAAAGGTATCACCAGCTGGAACCACAACAGAGCAAATGAAACAAAATAAAACAAACCCTTGAATTATGGAACAAAACAAGGGCTACTAGAGGGGAAAGGAGGGGTGGGAAGAAGAGGTGAAGAGGCTTGACTGGATGGTAGTGAATAGAAACCAGCCCTCTGGTGATGAGCACGGTGGACTGTATACAGTTCTGAAAGGTGAAATGTATTTCTGAGACTTCCTAATGTAAAGGTTACCCCAATGATATAATAATCATTTAAAAAAGAAAAAAGACTAGAAGCCAGCAAGGAGCCAGAAAGAACAGTTCAAAGGGGTGGAATACATACCTTGCAAGCTCAAGGCCCGGAGTTCAACCCCCTTCACCGCCTGGGTATGGCCTCAGTGGCCTATTTCCAGAGGCCACTAGCATGAAAGAATACTGCTCTGTACTGTGGGAGTAAGAAGAATGACTGAGACAAAAATGATTCCTGCTGGCAAAGGCATTTTTAATCTGGGAGAGAAATAGCTAAATTCATGGACAACATGCAGAGGGCCTTGGGTTCAAATGGAGATGAATCCTAACTTAGAGGGATGACTCTGTGCCCAATGAAGTAACTAAAAAAATGCCATTCATTAACTCTGAGGTACCACCCCAAATCCTTCTGCACAATACTAAAAGGTCCTTATGTTAACCCCACGGTGACAATTACCTATATAAGCTCTAGAGTAAGGAGAAGGGATTAACATACTCCTCCCCTCCCATGCATGTTCAAGGAGGGCCCAATCACCTCCTGGCTGAACCCCTGCTTGCTACACAGTACCTGGCAATACTGCAGGCTCCAAGAATCTCTGCAAAATAAATAAAAGTCCATTTTACTGATGAGTAAACTTCCTGGGGCTCAGAAAGGAAGTAATGGATTCAGGGTCACTCAACTATTCAATTAAGGTTCAGAACCCAATTGAGGGTTCTATTTTCAACCATCAAACCTGGAATAGCTTGGCTAGCAGCTGGAATTTGTAAGTCATTTTATAATACTTGGGGCTACTGACACTGTTGATTTTAATTTACAATTTCAAATCTGTCACTGAATCTAGATTTAGTGAAAAATAAAAAAGAGAAAGGAACTGTCTTGAAAGAAATAGGTTGGATAATACTCCAAATGTGAAGGAGTTTAAAAAGATTTGTTTCTTTTTCTTTTAAATTTATTTAGCTTTTTTGGGTCACACCTGGCAATGCTCAGGGATTACTCCTGGCTCTACATTCAGAAATTACTCCTGGCTGTGCTTAAGGGACCATATGGAATGCTGGGGATTGAACTCGGGTTGGGGAGTTGGCCATATGCAAGGCAACTACCCTACCCTCTGTACTACCGCTCTAGCCCCTCTTTGTTTTGGTTTAAGTGAGATCAAAGGAGGCAAATCTTTGAATATATTCTATTTAAATTTTAAAATATTATAGGAAAAAAAAGTTGCTTATGGCTTAGTCCTGGCTCTGTCCTCAGGGATTACTTTTGGATAGGGCCTGGAAGACCATATGGGGCACCAGGGATCACCCTGTCCACTTTACTATCTCTCCAACCCCTGTGATGACATTCTTAAAACAATAAGTGTACTTTTCTTCAGACCGAAAAAATAGTCCATTGGGTAGGGCACTTATCTGGTACATGCCCGAAGCCAGGTTTGATTCCCGACACCCCAAATGGTCCCCTGAGCCCCACCAGGAGTGACCTCAGAGCCCAGAGCCAGGAGTAAATCTTAACTACCATTAGGTATGGCCCAGAAACAAACAACAAAAATAAGCATCATTTTTTAAAAAATAAAACTGCATCAAACTGTGCTCCAAAGTATGAAATACTGGAAGTACTGAAATAAAATCCAAAATATATCAGTAATTCAATAATCACATAGATTAAGAAACAAAAAAATAATTTTCCTTCTGTCTGCTAACATTGTCCCTAGAATATTTTTATTTTCTATGTAGCAGATCCTCATGTACAGAAATAATCTAGTCAAACCTCAATCATAATACAAAAAAAGATTTGAAAGTTATAAAAACAATTCACTTAGAAGTCCACTTCAGTAAAAGTATAAAATAGTATTCCTCAACTAAAAATGTAGAGCAACGTTGTACCATAACCACTTAGAGATCAAGGAAATTTTTTTGCCAATTTTTAAGTGCTTTATCAATTAGCTATCTCACCTGGGAGAATAAAATATAAAGAGAGCATAAATTCTGAATTTGGCCTCATATTTTTCCATTCACTGTTGAGGAAAAATGAAAATTAAAGTGCAATGTTTCCCTTTATCTATCCAAGTATGAAACCATATCCACAGTAACATTCAATCCAGACTCCCAGTTCTAAGTGTTTCATGGTAGTCTAGAATTGAGGAATATCAGAGATCAAACCTAGTTTTGTTTTGTGGACCACACTGGGCAGTGCTCAGGCCTTACTCTAGATTCTGTGCTCGGGGATCTCACATGGTGGGACTCAGGGGATCATATGGTGCCAGGGAGAAAACTCCAGGTCAGCTACATGCAGGACAAGTGCTGTACTATCTATCTCTCAACCCCAAGATAAAATTTTCAAATTTCATTGTGGCGATATCTTCAACATCCTTCCAAACTAAGTATTTTATTGAGAACTCACACAAATGTTCTCTATTTTTCCTTCCCTTGATTCCTAAATTATTCCCACACACAGTTTCTGAGGACACTCTATATAATAACACTTTTCTGAGGTCTGGAGATAATGCAGTGGTTAGGTTTCGAGATTCCAGGAACCACCAGTTCCCAGACTTCCTGGGTGCAGCCCCCAGGAGTGACCTGAGAATTCCTAAACAGCACTGCATCCTTGGGCCCTGCCATTGAAGCTCAGCCCAGGTGGCCCAAACTGCCTATGGGGTTCCTGGGGCTCCCAAACTCTTGTTGGGAGATAAAGTACAAGAAAACAGAGCTGGGGCCAGAGTGATAGTCCAGCAGATAGGGCATTTGCCTTGCATGCAACCAACCCATGTTCGATCCCGGCATCCCATATGGTCCCCTGAGCACAGCCAGGAGTAATTCCTGAGTGCAGAGCCAGGAGTAACTCCTGAGCATCGCCAGGTGTGACCCAAAAAAGCAAAAAAACCCAAAACAGCTGAAGAGAGAGCACAGGGGGAGACAGTGGCCTGCACTCAGTCAACCCTGTTAGATCCCTGAGCAACCCCAGGATTGATCCCTGAGTGCAGAGGCAAGAGCATGCCCTGAGTACCACCAGGTTTGGCTCAAAAAACCCACCAATAAAGAGTTTCAGATTATACCACAGCTACATCCTAAAACTATATGTTAATACCATAAAGTCTTATAATACATCATTTTATATATTTCACTTAAAATTTTAACATTCCTACATTCATGTATTCATGAGCAACAGTTGTCCTATGTTCTTATATCTTACTGAAGACTTCAGTAGACTGACTCAGCTGTTTGTATGACGGAATGACACATTATATATTTTAAAATGCTAAGGTGTGTGGTGAGTAATAGTACAATAGGCAGGGCGCTTGCCTTGCATGCAGCTGACCTAGGTTCAATCCCCTGCTTCCCATAAGGCCCCACAAGCATTGCCAGGAGTGATTCCTAAGTGTAGAGCCAGGAGTAACCCCTTGGGATCACTGGATGTGCCCCAGAAATAAAAAAAGAAAATGCTCAGAGACTCAAATTAAGTGGCACCAAGTATAAAATGATATGGTAAAGTGGTAGCAACTTAAAAACGGTACCAAAGTATTTAAGTGCTACTATTAAAAACTTTCCACATATTAACACATTTAATACAGTCAGAAGATTTAAAATACTCTCTGGAGGGCAGGAGCAATAGCATAGCAGGTAGGGTGTTTGCCTTGCACACAGCCAACCCAGGTTCAATCCCCAGTATTCCTTATGGTCCCCCAAGTACTGCCAGGAGTAATTAAGTAAGTCCTGAGCGAAGAGCCAGGAGTAACCCCTGAGTATTGCCAGGTGTGACCCAAAAAAAAAAATAAAATAAAATACCTCTGGATTGAGGCTGTAATTCTTTTTTTTTTTTTTGGCTTTTTGGGTAACACCCGGCAATGCTCAGGGGGTTCTCCTGGCTCTGCACTCAGGAATCACTCCTGGCGGTGCTCGGGGACCATATGGGATGCCGGGATCGAACCCGGCGGAATGAGCCGGCCGCGTGCAAAGCAAACGCCCTACCCGCTGGGCTATCACTGGGCCCCCGAGGCTGTAATTCAGAGAGAACATCATAGTTCACTTGTAGGAGGTCTTATGTTCAATTACTCACAGTAACCCCCAAATTAAACTTGTGGCAATGATTCCTTGGATATGATAGCAAAAGCACAAGCAATCAAAGCAAACACTGACAAATTGAATTAGATCAAATTTTAAAAAGTTTTGTGCATCAAAGGACACAATCAACAGAGTGAAAAACAATTTACAGAATGGGAGAGAAAAAACACAAATCGTATACTGATAAGGGAACCCAAATGTCCAAAAGTCAAAGAAATGAGTCCAAGAACTCCACGGAGAAACTGGTTTGAATAATGGATAGAGCACTTAGAAAGAAATATTTCTCCTAAGACCATATACAAAGGAACAATAAGTATATATAAGAATGTGCTCAGACTAATTATTAGGGAAATGCAAATCAAAACCACAATCAGGGTGCCGGAGCGATAGCACAGCAGGTAGGGTGTCTGCCTTGTGCGCGGGCCGACCCGGGTTTGATCCCTGGCATCCCATATGGTTCCTCGAGCACCACCAGGAGAAATTCCTGAGTGCAGAGCCAGGAATAACCCCTGAGCATCGCCGGGTGAGACCCAAAAAGCAAAAAAAAAAAAAAAAAAAAACCCACAATCAGATATCATTTCACAGTTTTGGGGAAGGAAAGCGACAAAGAGAAAAAAAACTGATAATGGAGATGTGGAAAAACCTGTTCTTGTGCGCTGTGGGTGGGAACCTTAAGTGGTGCATCTTTAGGGGAAACTGTGTGACAGTTCCTCAAAAGTAAAAACAGTATGATCCAACAATCCATTTCTGGATCTGTACCCAAAAGTGAAAGCTTTATCTTAATGACATATTTGCACACCCATGTTCAGGGCAGCATTAGCACACTGCCAAGGCATGGAAACCCTCTAAATAAATGTCCACAGATGAATATGATAATGAAAACGCATGAAGAACGCACTCAAAGAATATTATGCATCCCTCAAAAGGACATCCTCCCATACCCTATAAAACATGATGTGCTAAGTGTAAAGAGAAAGTCACAAGAAAATGTGCTCTGTGATCTCACAGGAAGGCATCTAATATAGTACGCACAAGTCTTGAAATGAAAACAGCATGTCTAAGGAGACCAAAAACTGGGGAAACTGAAGGTGTGTTTGTACAAAATTTCATCAGTTTTTCTGATGGAAACTCTGGACACCTATCACACAGCAATGTAAGATCAGGAAACATCACTGAACTTGAGAAATTTCATTAGGTTGTTTCTCCTTCCGGTGGAAACTCTGGACACCTATCACACAGCAATGTAAAACATGGAACATCACTGAACTTGAGAAATTTCATTAGGTTGTTCCTCCCAGTGCCCTTTTCTGTCATGTCAGGAACAGCATTGAGTGGATATGGAATGGAGAATAAAGAGCACAGAAAGGAACCCGAAGGTTTTAACCACGTAGAAAGCACGAAAGAACACAGAAAAACAAAAACATCCACACAGCCCACATTCTATTACCAGCCTTTGTCCAAACCTCAAACCAGACAACCGTATCCTGGAGTACAGTGGGGACAGGTGCTGTGACGCTCGGACCTATTCTGACATTCTGCTCACCCCGGTGACCCTGAATGAACATTTTCATTTACCAAAGTCTGTTTCCACACGGGCCAACTTGAGCTCAGGAATCCTGCCCCTGGGCCAGCGCTCTTTCTGCGGTTCCGAGGAAGAGGCGACCAGGGACAGGCCTGAGGTTAGAGACTCAGTCAGTCTTAGTGCGCGCATCTCAGTGCTCAGTGGTTGCTGCGCCCCAGTTCCCGGACACCCGGAGAGCAGGACAGCAGCTGCAGCTGGGCCCTGTTCCGCCTTCCAGACTCGCGCGCAGTGCTCGCGGCCCGACCTTGCTGGAGCCCACTCCCAGGAAAAGCAGTGTCATCTGGGTTAGACGCGACGCCGGGCGCGGGTTCTACTGGGCGGTGCGGAACCTGTTCCCGGATCTGGGCCCTGTCTAGGGGTGAACATGGGAGGCAAGGGGCTGGACACCAGAGCCGGCTAAGAGGGGAGGGCATAGTCCTGAAAGGGCCGGCGCGATCCGGGGACATGCCGGGACCGCGCGCGGGCGGCAGGTGGGCGGGGGCGCGCAGATGCTATTTCAGGGCTCCCGGCGGGGACGGGGCGGGATGCCCCGCTCAAGGCTGGGGCCAGGATGCCCTTCGGGAGGTCGGCCTGGGGTGCCCCTCCCGAGGCCGGGGACGGGGCCGGACGCGCCCGCGCGAGGCTGCGGGAGCGCGGGGCCGGCTGGGCCTCAGGCGCGGGTGCAGGGCGCGGGGCCGGGCCTCACCGCGGGCGGCCGGCAGCGGGTACAGCTTCTGGGCCTTCTGCAGGAACCGCTGGGCCTTGTCACGGTCGCCGGCGTCCAGGGCCTCGCGCGCGATCCGCACACTTCTCCGCCTCGTCCCGGTTCCCCTCCATGGCCTGCGCGTCCCCAAGTGCTCCGGCGGCGCGGGGCGCGGGGAGCGGGGCGGAAGCGGCGGGGCGAGGCTGGCCGGGGGCGGGGCGCGAGCGGCGGGGCGCGGGGCGCGGGCGGGGAGGCGGGCGGAGCGGGAGCCGGGAGCCCCGGCGGCCGCAGCGCCCGCAGCCCCGCCTCCTCCGGCCTCCCCCGCCCGCCCCGGCTGCGGGAACTGCACCCCCAAACCTCAGCTCCCTGCGGGCCCGCCCTCCGCACAGGCCCCGCCCCAGGGGTCAGCCCGCGAGGGCCGACGCACCTGTGCCACGCAGGTGTCCCTCACAGCTGTCCAGCCGAACCCCATCTTCCTCCCCGACCCACGCCTCCTCCAGATGTACCTAGACCCTTCCGAACCTACCAGACAGGAGCGGCTTCGGAAATTCACCAGCTAAGTGAATTTCGGTTCTCCTTTCCAATCGACATTGCCCCTATGCGGTGCCACAGGCAAGAAAAGTAGGCACATACACTGCTTGGTAACGCCCCCATCTAAATAAAACACCAAGCACCTGTCAGAAACCCGATTCCACAACGATCCACCCAATTGAGCACTGAAACCTTTTAACCTTTTGTTGATAGCCATGGGCTGTTTCCGTAGACCCCTAATTTCAATTTGCATAGCCTTTAGTATGTGTAACCAAGTGCAGTGGTCGTGCTGGGTACGGCCACTGGCCCAGTGCAGCCCTGCAGACTATGGGTCTGCTTTAACCCTGCTCCAGTCCAGCATGCCCAGGGTCACTAGGCAGGCGCTCCATCGGGAAGCACATCCCACAATCACACTTCAGCCTAGAAAGTCTAGGCTTGTCCAATCCAGTCATTTTAGCACCTTTTAGCTCAGTGTAACAATTTAAAAAAGACTGTGCCTTTTGACATTGATCTCCAAGATTAACAGTCGAATTTCACAGGGAGAAGTAAGCTTACATTAATGCTGGATGAAATAAGTCATTCAAAAGAAGAAACTCCTAGAACAATGAAACAAAGTAAGAACACAAATAGTTTGGGATATGACCTTTATTGAGCTTATCCACCAGAGTGGAAATAATGTCTGTACAAAACCAAATGCTTGTTACTATAACTTCTGCATCACAATTAAAATCCAAACAGTTTTTTAAAAAACAGTTAACTCAATCAAAGCCCACTACTTCAGAATCAATAGCTTCTTTGAAGCCACAGTAACACTTAAATATGGTTAAGACTCGAATGCAGAAATTTGGTTGGTTGGAAAGCTAATTAAACTTCCAACTTGCTCAAATAGAATTACAAAAAGGCAAAATTGTGTTTTTCACAGAGATACAGTCCACTGGAATCACCAACACTGGACAGCTGTTAGAGTACTTAAGAGTCCTGAGAGAGCAAGGAATCCAGGCAGCCTTTACACAGTCTTCTGTTGTCCTTTCTTCCCAATCAGAGACTTGTGGATGTGTGGAATAACACCTACGAGAGAAGCAGGAGTTAATTCTACTTTTAAATATGCTCTCACAGGCACTAAGAGCTGAAGGTCAGGCAATTTACTGTTTAATTTGGAAGGCGTCTGGCCAAGCCCAAATACTCAGAGAAATGAGTGAGCTATGCTCAGAAACCCAATTTCACAGAGGAATATACAGCATCCCCGCGAGATTATACCTGGGCATTCCTTTAGAAATAACAAGATACTAAAGGACCTTAAAGCCTATCCTCTAAGGAATTTGACATCTTTGTGTTTTACGCACCACCACCAGCAATTGTAGCCTTGATGAGGGAGTCCAATTCCTCGTCTCCACGAATTGCAAGTTGCAAGTGACGAGGAGTGATACGCTTTACCTTTAAATCCTTTGAGGCATTTCCTGCCAATTCAAGTACCTGAAAAGGAAAAAGGAATCGACTTCTTTGCAACTTTGCTTGAGGCCAGGATGCAGCGCGCAGCATCAGCCAGCAGATCTGCACCTCTGAATCGCTGCCCGCCCCCACCCCCACCCGAATCCGGAGCAAAGACGCGCAGAGGCTGCATCGAGGGCACGCAGTATCTCGGGCAAGAGCAGCGCCCTGCAGCTCGCGCGGCTCGTGGCCGGGCACCAGCCCCCTCTAGCGTTCCGGGGCCTCGGGCGCGCTCAGGCCGACTTTTCTTGCATCACTTTCCTCCCCCAGCTGCCGGGCCGCGCGCATCTCACCTCCGCGGTGAGGTACTCCAGGATGGCCGCGCTGTACACGGCGGCGGTGGCGCCACGCGCCCGTGGCTGGTGGTCCTGGACTTCAGGTGTCGGTGGATGCGGCCGACAGGGAACTTGGCGGGAAGAGAGACGCGAGTCGGCGGGCGCGGGAGCGCTGCGCTCCTCCTCCCGGCAGCCGCCGGGCGCCGCGCCGCCGCGCCGCCCCGTGCACCAGCGCCATCTGGGGCGGCGACACGCGGGGAGCCACGCGTCTGCACTGACCTGCAAGCCGGCCCTCTGCGAGCGGGAAACCGCCTTTGTCTTGGCCTTTCCGGAGTCCTTCCCAGCCTTGCCGCCGGCCTGGGCGCGCACACAGGGAAAGGGACGTCATGGGCGCGGGACTCTCGACCCGCCAGCGCCCGTGTGTGTGTGTGTGTGTGTGTGTGTGTGTGTGTGGAGTGTGTGTGGTGGGGGGCCTGGGCCCGCGCTGCCCCCCGCCCCGGCCTGTCGCGCGCGCCCGCGCGCCCGCCCGCCCGGCCGCGCACCAACCGCCGCCGCCGCCGCGCCCGCGCCCCCGCCTCCGCCCGGCCCGCGCGCTCCCAACCGCCGCGCTCCCCCGGCGGGCTAACGGGCCTCGGCCCCACGCAGCCGGGCGCGCCTCCGCCCGCCTCACCATCTCGAATTCCGCTGACGCTCAAACAAGTACGGCACAGAAACGGCTGGTGGGACGCAACGACACCGCCGCCCACTCGCTGGCCGCACCGCGATTCAAACTCGCGCCGTCTCCCGCCTTCCTCGCGCCCTTTATACCGCAGAATGTTCCTCATCCGGGAACTCGGGGTGCTCGCCCCACCAATGGCTGCCGCCCGCCCTCGGGACGCGTCCTTGAGACGAGAGCCAATGAGCGAGCGAACAG
>JAJIBD010032068.1:0-10906 GCA_021461705.1 Cryptotis parvus | reverse complement strand
CCCCAAAGGGCTAGCAGGAGGATCCCCGAGCACAGAGCCCGGAGTAAGTCCTGAATACTACTGCTATGGTCCCCCCACAAAAGGGGAGTTCAAAGTGCATTAAGCTCCTGTAATGTAAGACCTAAAGCAACACAATACGCACACTAAAAACATGCAATATGCTCCTTGCAATCAGCTTCCAAAGATGCGTTTGGACTAACTCCACTGGCAAGGGAAATAAAAGCAAGAGAACCTAACGGGATGCTATCAAAGGATGGTAGTGGAGTGAGGAAACTATGCCAAAAGCAGAAGGTGGAGTCACTTATAAACACTGGAGAGTACCCGGGCACCATATAGTCCCCTGAGCACCAACAGTACCAAACAGGAAGCCCAGAGCTAGATGACCCCTAATACTACCAGATGTGCCCACTCCCTACCCCAAGTTCAAGAAATCCATTTATTGGGAGCAGATATTTGTAAGCCATATATATACCCAAAAATGACTAGTACCCAAAAAGAACTGAGGATACAACTCCCATCACCTACTAATGAACAACCTAATTTAAAAATGGGCAAAGGATCTGAATAGGTGATTCTCCAAAGAAGACACAGATGGCAACAGGCACATATTACTATGCTCAACAGCTCTTACTGTTAGAGGAATGTATATCAAAACAATCACAAGCTATCTCCTCATGTAGCTCTGTAAGAGTGCCTTCACCTCATAACTAGAAACAATGTTGGGGCAGACAGATCCACAGGCTGAACCAGGAGTTTAGTCCCAACACAGTGTGAGCTGTGAGACACTGAGCTCAGAGCCATGGAGAAGGGAAGACTGGACCTGGGGGGGGGGTGTAAATTGCTACTCCACTGCAGAAAGTGCAGCATAGACGCCTCTGCTGGAAATTGCAGGCTGTAAGGGGCACCTACATGCAAAGCACATGCTCTAGCTTGCAGGGGGCTGTCTCTCTTGGTCCATGGATGATACTGTCCCATTTGAAACCACGGATGATCTTTGATGTGATTATAAAGAAGGGAGTAAAAGGTATCACCAGCTGGAACTTTCACAAATAACAGAGTAAATAAAACAAAAAACAACCCTTTGAATTATGGAACAAACAAGGGCTACTAGAGGGGAAAAAGGAGGGTGGGAAGAAGTGGTGAAGAGGCTTGACTGGATGGTAGTGAATAAAAACCAGCCCTGGGTGATGAGCACGGTGGACTGTATACAGTTCTGAAAGGTGAGAAATGTATTTCTGAGACTTCCTAATGTAAAGTGTTACCCCAATGATATAATAATCATTTAAAAGAAAAAGACTAGGAAGCTGCAAGGAGCCAGAAAGAACAACAGTTCAAAGGTAGTTTCACCTCTGCAAGCTCAAGGTCTCGGAGTTCAACCCCCTTCACCGCCTGGTATAGCCCTCTAGGTGGGTTTATTTTAGAGTGTCACTAGCATGCGAGAATACTGCCTGTACTGTAATGTAAGAAGAATGGAGACAAAAATGATTCCTGCTGGCAAAGGCATTTTTAATCTGGGAGAGAAATAGCTAAATTCATGGACAACATGCAGAGGGGCCTTGGGGTTCAAATGGAGATGAATCCTAACTTAGAGGATGATCACAGCCCAATGAAGTAATCCAAAAGATGCCATTCATTAACTCTGAGGTACCACCAAATCCTTCAGACAATACTAAAAGGTCCTTATGTTAACCCCATCGTGACAATTTCCTATATAAGCACTAGAGTAAGGAGAGAAGGATTAACATTCTCCTCCCATGCATGTTCAAAGGAGGGCTCCAATCACTCTCCTGGCTGAACTCCCTGTTTGCTACACAGTACTTGGCAATACTGCAGGTCTAAGAATCTCTGCAAAATAAATAAAAGTCCATTTTACTGATGAGTAAACTTCCTGGGGCCCAGAAAGGAAAGCATTCAGGGTCACTCAACTGACTAATTAAGGTTCAGAACCCAATTGAGGGTTCTATTTTCAACCATCAAACCTGAATAGCGCTTGGCTAGCAGCTGAATTTGTAAGTCATTTTATAATACTTCTGGGGCTACTGGACACTGTTGGATTTTAATTTACATTTCAAATCTGTCACTGAATCTAGATTTAGTGAAAAATAAAAGAGAAAGGAACTGTCTTGAAAGAAATAGGTTGGATAATACCCAAATGTGAAGGAGTTTAAAAGATTTGTTTCTTTTTCTTTTTAAATTTATTTAGCTTTTTGGGTCACACCTGGCAATGCTCAGGGATTACACCTACTTTACATTCAGAAATTACTCCTGGCTGTGCTTATTTCACCAGCAGGAATGCTGGGGATTGAACTGGTTGGGAGTTAAACATATGCAAGGCAAATGCCCTACCCTCTAGTAATTTCGCTTTCTAGCTCCTCTTTGTTTTGGTTTAAGTGAGATCAAAGGAGGCAAATCTTGAATATATTCCTATTTAAATTTTAAAATATTATAGGGAAAAAGTTGCTTATGGCTTAGTCCTGGCTCTGTCCTCAGGGATTATAGCTTTTGATAGGGCCTGGAAGACCATATGGGGCACCAGGGATCACCCTGTCCACTTTACTATCTCTCCAACCCCCAGATGACATTTCTCCTTAAACAATAAGTGTACTTTCCTTCCAGACCTAAAATAGTCTGATTGGGTAGGGGCAATTTACCTGGTATTATGCTCAGCCAGGCTTGATTCCCCGACACCCCCAAATGGTCCCCTGAGCCCCACTTTTAGAGGTACCTCAGAGCCCAGAGCCAGGAGTAAATCTTAACTACCATTAGGTATGGCCCAGAAACAAACAACAAAAATAGCATCATTTTTTAAAAAATTAAAAACTGCATCAAACTGGTGCTCCAGCACGAAATACTGGAAGTACTGAAATAAAAATCCAAAATATATCAGTAATTCAATAATCACATAGATTAAGAAACAAAAAATAATTTTCCTTCTGTCTGCTAACATTGTCCCTAGAATATTTTTATTTTCTATGTAGCAGATCCTCATGTACAGAACAAATCTAGTCAAACCTCAATCATAATACAAAAAGGTCTGAAAGTTATAAAACAATTCACTTAGAAGTCCACTTCAGTAAAGTATAAATAGTATTCTCAACTAAAAATGTAGAGCAACGCTGTAACCACTTAGAGGACATATTTGCATTTAGTAGGCTTCATCATTTAGCTTATCCACTAGTAGAACAAAGATGAGAGTATAATTTAAGTTCGATCACAGATTTGGCCATTCACTGTTGAGGAAAAATGAAAATTAAAAGTAATGTTTCTTTATCTTATCCAAGTATGAAACCATATCCACAGTAACAGTTCAATCCAGACTCCCAGTTCTAAGTGTTTCATGGTAGCTCAGAATTGAGGAATATCAGAGATCAAACCTAGTTTTGTTTTGTGGACCACACTGGGCAAAGTGCTCAGGCCTTACTCTGGATTCTGTGCCTGTGGATCTCACATGATGGGACTCAGGGGATCATATGGTGCCAGAAAAAACTCAGGTCAGCTACATGCAGGACAAGTACACCATCTATCTCTCCAACCCCCAAGATAAAATTTTTCAAATTCTCATTGTGTTTATATCTTCAACATCCTTCCAAACTAAGTATTTTATTGAGAAATTACACAAATGTTCTCTCATTTTCCTTCCCCCTTGATTCCTACCATTCCCACGTCACAGTTTCTGAGGACACTCTATATAATACACTTTCTGAGGTCTAAAGATAATGCAGTGGTTAGGGTTTCGAGATTCCAGGGAACTTCACCAGTTCAGGACTTCCTGGGTGCAGCCCCAGAGGTACCTTGAGAATTCCTGAACAGCACTGCATCCTTGGGCCCTGCCATTGAAGCTCAGCCCAGGTGGCCCAAACTACCTATGGTTCCTGGGGCCCCAAACTCTTGTTGGGGAGATAAAGTACAAGAAAACAGAGCTGGGGCTGTGAGTGATAGTCCAGCAGATAGGGCATTTGCCTTGTACAAAACTAAACCCATGTTCAATCCCCGGCATCCCATATGGTCCTGAGCGCCAGCCAGGGAGTAATTCCTGAGTGCAGAGCCAGGAGTAACTCCTGAGCATCGCCAGGTGTGACCCAAAAGCAAGTCCAAAACAGCTGAAGAGAGAGCACAGAGGGAGACAGTGGCCTGCACTCAGTCAACCCTGTTAGATCCCTGAGCAACCCCAGGATTGATCCCTGAGTGCAGAAGAGGGCAAGAGCATGCCCTGAGTACCACCAGGTTTGGCTCAAAAACCCACCAATAAAGAGTTTCAGATTATACCACAGCTACATCCTAAAACTATATGTTACTCGATAAAGTCTTATAATACATCATTTTATATATTTCACTTAAAATTTTAACATTCCTTTACATTCATGTATTCATGAGCAACAGTTGTCCCATGTTCTTATATCTTACTGAAGACTTCAGTAAAATCTGACTCAGCTGTTTGTATGACGAATGACACATTATATATTTTAAAAATGCTATTGTGTGGTGAGTATAGTACAATAGGCAGGGCGCTTGCCTTTCGTATGCAGCTGGACCTAGGTTAACTCCCTGCTTCTCCCATAAGGCCCCTGTAATAATAAGCATTGCCAGGAGTATATCTCCTGGGCGTAGAGCCAGTAAAACCCTTTGGGATCAGCTGGATGTGCCCTTAGAAATAAAAAAAAAAAGAAAATGCTCAGAGACTCAAATTAAGTGGCACGCAAATGATATGGTAAAGTGTGGTAGCAACTTAAAACGGTACCAAAGTATTTAAAAGTTACTATTAAAACTTTCCAATATATTAACACATTTAATACAGTCAGAAGATTTAAAATACTCCTCTGAGGGGCAGGAGCAATAGCATAGCAGGTAGGGTGTTTGCCTTGCACACAGCCAACCCAGGTTCAATCCCCAGTATTCTTTATGGTCCCCCTAAGTACTGCCAGAGTAATTAAGTAAGTCCTGAAATGAAGAGTCAGGAGTAACCCCTGAGCATTGCCAGCGTGACCTAAAAATAAAAAAATAAAATAAAAATACCTCTGGATTGAGGCTGTAATTTTTTTTTTAAGCTTCGGGCACACCCAATGCTCAGGGTTCTCCTGGCTCTGTACCGTGAATCACTCGGGCGGTGCCGGGGACCATATGGGATGCCGGGATCGAACCCGGCCGAATGACGCCGCCGCAAAGCAACGCCCCTACCTGCTGGCTATCATCGGCCCCGAGGCTGTAATTCAGAGAGAACATCATAGTTCACTTGTAGGGAGGTCTTATGTTCAATTACTAATAGTAACCCCCAAATTAAACTTGTGGCAATGATTCCTTGGATATGATAGCAAAAGCACAAGCAATCAAAGCAAACACTGACAAATTGAATTAGATCAAATTTTAAAAAGTTTTGTGCATCAAAGGACACAATCAACAGAAAACAATTATATAGAATGGGAGAGAAAAACACAACTGCATACTGATAAGGGAACCCAATGTCCAAAAGCGTTAGAATGAGTCCATAATTCATGTAGAAACCTGGTTTGAATAATGGATAGAGCACTAGGGAAGAAATATTATCTAAGACCATATACAAAGGAACAATAAGTATATATAAGAATGTGCTCAGACTAATATTAGGGAAATGCAAATCAAAACCACAATCAGGGTGCTGCACGGAGCGATAGCACAGGCAGGTGTAGGGTGTCTGCTTCAGGCGGCCGAATTCGGTTTGATCCCCTGGTATCCCATATATAGTTCTTTGAGCACCACCAGGAGAAATTCCTGAAAGCAGAGTTTCAGAACAACCCCCTGAGCATCGGGTGAGACCTAAAAAGCAAAAAACAAAAAACCCACAATCGATATCTACTTCACAGTTTTGGGAAGGAAAGCTTAATGAAAAAACTGATAATGGAGATGTTAAAACCTGTTCTTGTGCGCTGGGTGGGAACCTTGCGTGGTGATTCTAGGGGAAACTGTGTGACAGTTCCTCAAAAGTAAAACAGTATGATCCAACAATCCCATTTCTGTATCTGTACCTAAAAGTGAAAGCTTTTATCTTAATGACATATTTAACACACCCATGTAGAGCAGCATTAGCACACTGCCAGGCATGGAAAACCCCAAATAAATGTCCAGCAGATGGACAGGCGAGCATTGTTTCACTCAAAGAATATTATGCATCCTCAAAAGGACATCCTCCCATACTTCATAAAAACATGATGTGCTATAAAAGAGAAAATTACAAGAAAATGTGCTCTGTGGTCTCCCATAGAAGGCATCTAATAGTAGTACTTAGTTTAAGTCTTGAAATGAAAACAGCATGTCTAAGGAGACCAAAAACTGGGGGAAACTGAAGGTGTGTTTGTACAAATGTACCATCAGTTTTTCTGATGGAAACTCTGGACACCTATCACACAGCAATGTAAGATCAGGAAACATCACTGAACTTGAGAAATTTCATTAGGTTGTTTCTCCTTCCGGTGGAAACTTTGGACACCTATCACAGCAATGTAAAACATGGAACACTGAACTTGAGAAATTGGGTTAGGCTGTTCCTCCCAGTGCCCTTTTTTCTGTCATGTCAGGAACAGCATTGAGTGGATATGGAATGGAGAATAAAGAGCACAGAAAAGGAACCCGGTTGTTTTAACCACGTAGAAAAACACGAAAGAACACAGAAAACAAAAATATCCACACAGCCTATATTCTATTACCAGCCTTGTCCAAACTCTCAAAACCGGACAAACGTATCCTGGAGTACAGGGCAGGCGCCAGACGCTCGGACCTATTCTGACATTCTGCTCACCCCGTGACCCTGAACATTTTCATTTACCAAAGTCTTGCTTCCATACGGCAACTTGAGCTCAGGGAATCCTGGTCCCCTGGCCGCGCTCTGCGGTTCCGCGAAGAGGCGACCAGGACAGGCTTGAGACCTCAGTCGTCTTAGTGCGCTCATCTCAGTGTCAGTGGTTGTTTTGGCCCAGTTCCCGGACACCCGGAGAGCAGGGACAGCAGCTGCAGTTGGCCCTTGTTCCGCCTTCCAGACTCGCGCGCAGTGCTCGCGGCCCGACCTTGCTGGAGCCCCCCACCCCAGGAAAAGCAGTGTCATCTGGGTTAGACGCGACGCCGGGAAAAGTGGTCCTACTGTGGCGGTGGAACCCGTTCCCGGATCTGGGCCCTGTCTAGTGTAGAACATGGGAGGCAAGGGCCGACACCAGGAGCCGGCTAAGAGGGGGGAGGTGGCATAGTCCTGGAAAAGGGCTGGCGCAGATCCTCGGGACGTGCCGGGACGGCGCGCGGCGGCAGGTGGGCGGGGCGCGCAGATGCTATTTCGTGGGTTCCTGGCGGTACGGGCGGATGCCCCGCTCGCTGGGCCTGGACACTTCTGAGGGTCGGTTTGGTGCCCTCCCCTGAGGGCTGGGATTGGTCTGGACGCGCCTGCGCGTTGTGGGAGCGTGGCTGGCTGGGCCTCGGCGCGGGTGCAGGGCGCGGGGCCGGGTTCACCGCGGGCGGCCGGCAGCGGGTACAGCTTCGCCTTCTGTGGTAACCGCTGGGTTTGTCACGGTCGCCGGCGTCCAGGGCCTCGCGCGGTATCCGTACACTTCCGCCTTCGGGTCCCAGTTCCTCCATGGCCTGGTGCTTGCCCTGGCGCGCCTGGCGGTGCGGGGCGCGGGAGCGGGCGTGGAAGCGGCGGGCAGGCCGGCCGTGGCGGGCGCGAGCGGCGGGCGTAGGGCCAGCGGAGGCGGGCGGAGCGGCGCCGGGAGCCCGGCGGCCGCAGCAGCTCGCCTGCTCCGGCCTCCCCGCCTGCCCTGGCTGGGTGGAACTGCACCCCCAAACCTCGGGCTGCGGCGGCCCGCCCCGCACAGCCCCCGCTCCCAGGGTTTAGCCCACGAGGGCCCACTCACCTCGGCCACGCCAGGTGTCCTCACAGCTTCGTCCAACTGAACTCCACTCTTCCTCCCCGACCCACGCCTCCTCCAGATGTGCCCTAGACCCCTTCCGAACCCTAACAGACAGGCGCTGCTCGGAAATTCACCAGCTAATGAATTTCGCCTCCCCTTTCCACGACATTAAGCTCTCCTATGCGGTGCCATGGGCAAGAAGTGGGCTTACACACTGCTTTGTAACGTTTCCCGCATCTGGGTAAAACAATGCACCTGCTCAGAAACTCTAGATTCCACAACGATTCACCCAATTACACACTGAAACTCAATCCTTTGTTGATAGCCATGGGCTTGTTTTCGTGAGACCCCTAACTCAATTTGTATAGCTTAGTAAACTAAGTGCAGTGGTCGTGCTGGTACGCCATCGGCTCAGTGCAGTCTTCGTAGACTATGGGTCTGCTTTAACCCCTGCTCACGGTCCAGTATGCCTAGGGTCACTAGGTACACCCCAATGGAAGCACATTCCATTGGCATCACACTTCAGCCTAGAGTTCTAGGCTTGTCTAATCCAGCCATTTTAGCACCTTTTAGCTCAGTGTGGCAATTTAAAAAAGACTGTGCCTTTTGGCATTGGATTCCAAGATTACCAGTCAATTTCAACAGGAAGTAAGCTTACATTAAAGTTGGATGAAATAAGTCTTGTCAAAAGAAAACTTCTAGAACAAATGAAACACAGTAAGAACACAAATAGCTTGGGATATGACCTGTATTGAGCCTATCCAACAGAGTGGAAATAATACCTGTCAAAACTAAATGCTTGTTACTATAATTTCAGCATCATACTTAAAATCCAAACAGTTTTTTAAACTGAAGTTAACTCAATCAAAGCCTACTACTTCAGAATCAATAGCTTTTGAAGCCACATAATACTTAAATATGGTTAAGACTCAATGCAAATTTGTGTCTGGTTGGTAAGCTACCTAAACTTCCAACTTGCCCAACTAGAATTACAAAAGGTGCACCATTGGTTTTCACAAGAGATACAGTCCACTGGAATCACCAACACTAGATGTTAGAGTACTTAAGAGTCCTGAGAGTATAAGGAATGTAGGCAGCCTTTACACAGTCTTCTGTTGTCCTTTCTTCCCAACCAGAGACTCGTAGATGTGTGGAATAACACCTACGAGAGAAGCAGTGGATTTGACTTTTAATATGCTCTCACAGGCACTGTAAGATTTGAAGGTCAGGCAATTTACTGTTTAATTTGAAGGCGGCCTGGGCCGCGCCCCAAATACTCCAGAGAAATGAGTGAGCCATGCTCGGGAAACCCAATTTCACAGATGAATACAGAGCATCCTCTACGAGATTATACCTGGGCATTCTTAAAAAATAACAAATACTAAAGGACCTTAAAGCTTATCCTCTAAGGAATTTGACATCTTTGTGTTTACTTACCACCACCAGCAATTGTAGCCTTGATGAGGGAGTCCACTTCGTCTCCACGAATTGCAAGTTGTAAGTGACGAGGAGTGATACGCTTTACCTTTAAATCCTTTGAGGCATTTCCTGCCAACTCGGTACTGAAAAGGAAAAAGGAATCGACTTCTTTGTAACTTTGCTTGAGGCCAGGATGCAGCGCGCAGACAGCCAGTAGATCTGCACTCCTGTGAGTCAGCTGCCCGCCCCCTGCCCCCCACCCGAATCCGGAGCAAAGACGCGCAGAGGCTGCATCGAGGGCACGCAGTATTCGGAAGAGCAGCGCCCTGTGCTCGCGCGGCTCGTGGTCGGGCACCAGCTCCTCTAGCGTTCCGCCTCGGGCGCTCTCAGGTCGACTTTCTCGCATCACTCTCCCTCCCCCAGCTGCCGGGTCGCGCGCTCACCTCCGCGGTGAGTTACTAGGTGGCCGCGCTGAACACGGTGGCGGCGCCCACGCGCCCGTGGCTGGTGGTCCTGGACTTCGGGTGTCGGTGGATGCGGCCGACAGGGAACTTGGCGGGAAGAGAGACGCGAGTCGGCGGGGCGGGGAGCGCCGCGCTCCCCCGGCACGCGCGCCCCTGCCGGGTCGCGCCGCCGGCGCCGCCCCCGCGCACCAGCGCCATCTGGGGCGGCGACACGCGGGGGAGCCACGCGTCTGCACCCGACCTGCAAGCCGGCCCTCTGCGAGCGGAAACCGCCTTTGTCTTGGCTTTCCGGAGTCCTTCCCAGCCTTGCCGCCGGCCTGGGCGCACACAGGGAGAGGGACGCCTCATGGGCGTGGGGACTCCGACCCGCCGGCGCCCAGGTGTGCGTGTGTGTGTGTGTGCGTGTGTGTGTGTGAGTGTGTGGGGTGGGGGCCTGGGCCCGCGCTGCCCCCCGCTCCCGGCCTCGCGCGCGCCCGCGCGCCTGCCCGCCCGGCCGCGCACCAACCGCCGCCGCCGCCGCGCCCGCGCGCCCTGCCTCCGCCCCGGCCCGCGCGCCCCCCAGCCGCCGCGCTCCCTGGCGGGCCAACCGGGCCTCGGCCCCATGCAGCCGGCGCCTCCGCCCGCCTCACCACCATCTCGAACCGCTGACGCTCAAACAAGTACGGCACAGAAACGGCTGGTGGGACGCAATGACACCGCCGCCCACTCGCTGGCCACCGCGATTCAAACTGCGCCGCCTCCCCGCCTTCCTCGCGCCCTTTGCGCGGAATGTTCCCTCATCCGGGAACTCAGGGCTCGCCCCACCAATGGCTGCCGCCCGCCCTCGGGACGCGTCCTTGAGATGAGAGCCAATGAGCGAGCGAACAGCAGGCCAGGAGGCGGGCACTTCGCAGCGCGAAAATTGGGGTGTCCGTCGAGGTGGGGGGGGGGGGGATGGGGAACGCAGCAAAAGAAGGGCACCGCGGCGGGAGGGAGGGGAGCAGAGCGCGCCCGAAGACGGGAGCGCGCGGCCGGCTGGTCACGTGCCGTGGGAGGAGCCGGAGGCTCGGGGAGAGCCTCCCCGAGGCTTGGGAGCTCGCGAGAACCGCTCTAGGTCTGGCGCGACCCCTTGATTCCTTCTTCGCCACCTCCGGGCCCCTGCCTCTTCTACTCCCACCG